>JAXCGZ010009647.1:45000-60000 GCA_037179515.1 Halocaridina rubra
TCAGAATTCTAACCCAGAGGACAGCACACATCTGCTATCGCTTTTGTAATTAAGGGAAGAGTCTCAGGGTTGCCCTGGAAAACGTGTAATAAGACTACTCTAACCTAGCCTAACAATGTGACATGCACATTACATGTGCAATCCCATTGGTAAGATATTTTAAAAGAGTCCTTATAGGGGGTAAATATCTACTTTCACACCCCCAAAATATACAGTAACCATATAAAACATTGTGAAAAATATCTAACAACTTGAGGGGAAAAAATTATAATCATAAATTCATTTCTTATCATGGAGTGCATTAACCAAACGTAATCTAACCTAACCAAATATTCTTAATAAATTGCGTGAAACTATTTCCAAACTGGGGTTATGCTCATGTAAAGTGTTTAAAAAACAGTTAAGTGCATAATGTGCATTATGTAAAAATTTAACAGTTGACTGCATTGCTTAATGGTTATCAAAATGCCGCTGTAAAGGTTTTTTAGTGTACTCAGTAACAGCCTTCATATTCACCGTGGATTAATCCATTTTACCTAAACGATTTCAATACTATACCCGCCCTTCTTACAAGTAAGAAATTCTGGTTAAGTTTCGTTTTATGCAACGTTTCTTTATTTTCCTTTTGATATGATGTTTTTTAATCTGATTATTGTTTCGGTTAAGATTCCTTTTATGTACCCTTCTATTTTTGTACTAAACTGCATTTTTCTTACAAGTTTTGATTTAATCTGATCATTTTTTTCGCCTGAAATTATTTTGTGTGTGTTAAGGCCTAAACTGGTGTGTGGCAATGGGTACTTGAATATCCTAATTTAACTAAAATAACCTGACCTAACCAAATCTAACATTTTCTAACCTATGACAACTAATCTAATCTAACTCGAATTTGAAGACTTACATACCTTAAAAATGTTAATATGGGGGTACTAGAGCAGTGGTAATGCTGATTTCGCGGGTATGCTATGGAAGGGGTGCATAAAACGAATCTTAGCAATTATGTTTCTCAGATATCACTATTATCGTATTAGAGCCGACATTGTTGAGCAGCAATGAGTACTTAGAGAACCTAACCTAAAATGACCTGACCAAACAAACCAAACTCAAATTTGATGCCCTGCATACCTTAATTGGGTCAAATTGGGCGCTTATACAGCAGCGAAGCATATTTCAAATAAAAAAAAAAATACTACTTACTTTAACATCTCAGATGTGGGTAAAATCTGCCTCGTTGTTAAAGTTCCACAGAATATTCAAGCAGGCATCTTCAATCACATACATCAAAAGTTTATATCCATTCTTATATTCGAATTTACACTTCGGAGTATGTAAAAATAAAAATAAAATGTTTTCACACTGACACACGATATTGATAAATTCTTAATTACACAATAACAGATCTCACACGTTCGGAAAGGAAGCACCTTCCTCTTCCGTTACTCACGCAACACTAAGATTGTTTGAGAGTTTAACACGTTACAACAGGTTAGACCAGACACGTGTTTACGACCTGTAAAATCTCGTAGTGAGTGATTTAAGGATGAGAGAATGTTATCAAATTTGATAAATTATTAACATTAAACTAACTAACTATATATATATATATATATATATATATATATATATATATATATATATATATATATATATATATATATATATATATATATATATATATATATATATATATATATATATATATATATATATATATATATATATATATATATATATATATATATATATATATATATATATATATATATATATATATATATGTATGTGTGTGTGTGTGTGTGTGTGTGTGTGTGTGTGTGTGTGATTACCTAATTGTGATTACCTAATTGTGTTTACGGGAAAGAGCCCAAAGCTCGTATCTTCCCGTCTCCTCGTCGGTTCCATTTCAGACTTAGTCATACTTATCATACCTGTCCTTAAAACTAGGGATTGAGATAGCATTAACTACCTCCTCGCTTAGCCAATTCCAATTATCAACTACTCTTACACTGAAAAAGTATTTCCTTACATCCTGCAAAGAAGTTTTCTTACGAAGCTTCAAACTATGACCTCTAGTTCTAGAGCCAGCCATATCAAAATATCCATCCCTATCCACTCTATCATAACCATGAAGGAATTTAAAGACTGTCACCATATCCCCCCCTCACTCTTCTAGCTTCCAGTGATGGTAAGTCTAATTCCCTCAGCCTCTCATCATAACTGAGATTGCGTATTTCTGGCACCAGTTTCGTGGCATGTCTTTGAACTTTTTCAAGCTTAGCTATGTGCTTTTTCAAGTGCGGATTCCAAAAGGTGGCTGCATATTCGAGTTTTGGCCTCACATAGGTTACATAAATATTTCTGAACATTTCCTTGTCCATGTGCCTGAAGGCTACCCTTACATTTGATAAGAATGCATATGCTGCCCTTACTATGCCATTTATATGTATTTCTGGAGACAAATCTGCCAGTATGTTTACTCCTAGATCTCTCTCATTTCCTGTCTCTTGAAGTTGTACTCCAGCCACCGAGTATTCAAGCTTGGGCCTTCTTGCACTTGTACCCATTCTCATTACCTTACATTTTGAAGTATTGAATTTCATTAGCCACTTTTCTGACCACTCATGCAGATTATTTAATCCTCCTGAAGTTCTCTACCATTGTTCTCGTTTTTTACTGTCTTCACAATCTTTGCATCATCTGCAAACATATTCATGAATGAATTTACAGACTCTGGTAGGTCATTTACATATACAAGGAACAAAAGTGGCCCTAAAACTGAACCCTGTGGAACTCCACTACTAACTCTTCTCCATTCAGACACTGAGTGTCTTACTCTAACCCTCTGTTCCCTTCCTTCTAAGTAAGTTTTTATCCATTCCAAAACATTTCCACCTATTCTAGCCATTGATTGCAGCTTCCTAATAAGTCTCCCATGTGGAACAGTGTCAAACGCTTTCTGGAAGTCTAGGAATATGCAATCTGCCCAGCCCTCTCTTTCCTGTAAGATTTGGCTTACCTCATCATAAAATTCTAATAAGTTTGTTACTGTTGATCTACCTTCTCTGAAGCCATGTTGCCTCACTGACAAAAAGTTGAAGGATTCCAAGTGAAGAGAGATATGTTTCCTTAGTAGTTTCTCCATAAGTTTGCAAACTATGCTGGTCAAGGAAACTGGTCTATAGTTCAGAGCCGTATCCCTCCTTCCCTTTTTGAAGATAGGTATCACATTTGCTTGTTTCCAGCATCTTGGAATCTCCCCCGACTCCAGTGACTCCTTAAATATGATACTTAGTGCCACTGATATTGTGTTTGCGCATTTTTTAAGCACATGAGGGGATATGTCATCGGGACCTGTAGCTTTATGAACATCTAAATCCATCAGCGCTTTGCATACCTCTGTGGCTGTAAGGATGATGTTCTCTAATACCGGCCCTTGAGCTTCTATCACTGCAATCTGAGGGGGTGGGGTATTTTCTACTGTAAATACTTACTGAAACTCCTTGTTCAATTCTTTGCAGATCTCCTCATCCGTCTCAGTGATGCTTCCATCCGCTCTCTTTAGCCTTAAAACCTGTTCTTTTACCTTCAGTTTTCCTCTGATAAAGCTGTGGAAAAGCTTGGGATTTTCTTTAGCCTTCCTGGTGATGTCCCTCTTATAGTCTCTCCCTGCCTCTCTCCTTTTACTTAGGTAGTCATTTCTTGCTCTTTTGTAGGTTTGCCAGGCATTTATGTTTTTTCTCCTCCTATACCTTTTCCAGCATTTGTCTCTCCACTCCTTAGCTCTTTTACACCCATTATCGAACCATTTCTCTCTGGCATGAATTACACCTACTTTGGTGACAGGTATGCAGTGTGTGTGTGTGTGTGTGTGTGTGTGTGATTACCTAATTCTGTGTGTGTATGTAAAGATTCGTTTTACACAGCCATTCATAACTTTTGTTGAGGCCTCATCAAATAGTAATTCTTTGGCATATAAGTCTAAAACTCACGTCATTTACTCATGGAAAACAGTTACCATGGTAAATATCACACAAATAAATCTATTATTAACTTCTAACAGTAGTGCAGGCGAGACATCACTAATTCTTGCATGAATCACTCTGCTGTATAAACAAATCCAGATAAATAAGTCGCAAGAAAAAGTCTAAACTAACCTAACCTGTGAATTTTTACCAGTGACTTTTTGGCTGTGGCTATATTATAGGCCACGGTATTAACACCCAGATTTACCTCACTAATGTATGTTACTTACTAACCTATCTAACCTTAAGTCAGGTTAGGTTAGTGTAATTAGTAAATATTTTTACAAGATTATAAATTTTTTTCGAATGACAATAAAATAAATAGGATATTAAGTAAAACTTCAATTAGATTTCCATAAGTTATTTAATGCACAGCGGACATGACCTTTGTATATACAGCATATGGCACGTAACGAGAAGTAGAGAGAGAATGCAACTGAATGAATGCTTAATAAAGGAGATTTCTTTGTATAGTTACAACTGACATTCACACAGTATCTGGCTAAGGTGTTATCTCATTACAACATGACACTACACAAGTTTTAATAATGACTATGAAGTGTGTACATTTGTGTTAATATGAATTAAGAACATAATAGACTGCTTACTAGGCCTTTCAGAAGAAAGCATTGATCATATATATATATATATATATATATATATATATATATATATATATATATATATATATATATATATATATATATATATATATATATATATATATATATATGGCCTCATTCCTCCCTTAAAAGGGGGATGCCAAGAAACACGCATTCACCACGATCCACACACACCTCAACCACTCCTCATATATATATATATATATATATATATATATATATATATATATATATATATATATATATATATATATATATATATATATAATCAAAGAGGACTGTATAATAAACAAATCTCAAGACACTAAGCCTCAAATATCTCCGTCGAAGAGAGTGTACAGAGAGAGCTTCTACTGCAGAGGTAACATATCTCTTCACCAGATTTTATATATATATATATATATATATATATATATATATATATATATATATATATATATATATATATATATATATATATATATATATATATATTATGTCTCTCGACATTAGTAGTTGCATATGCTCTGAAAGGTGATGTATAATTATTTTGTTGATCATGAGAAACTCCTTTAAGGACTATTTGATGCTCCTATGACTAATATTTAGTATTTCGGCCCTCTTTTCTTTAAAGACTTTAGCAGTAGGACCTTCTTCATATGGATACCTTAGTGAAAAATGAGTATGCAATATATCGAATGCCTCTTTGCAAAAAGGAGCTCCATACATCCTTTTACAGGAAGTCTCACTGTAAATGAAGTAGACATCCAAATGTAAATTTTCACTGAGGACAGGAAGAATGTAATATGAATGACCAATGATTGTTATTTCTGTAGAGTGCCACACAAGAGAAAAGGAGTTCTAATTGCAGGACAAACCAGACAGATTACATTAATGCAGCATAAGTATTTGTGAAACGTTTCAATATGCTCTTGAGAAAACGAAGAAATCATCAAAGAAGTATACACTGTATAATTCATAATATATCATAAAATTTCTTGAAAAGCTGTTTTGTTGCTGTTTTAGATTCTTCACCCACGGATGGGCGGAACGGGTCATGGAGGACCCATCTTGAAAAGCGTAGCACCAATTGCACTTTCACTCTCACTGCAGCCAACACTATCTGGCACAGAACAACACAAAGTTATAGCAAGGCAAAGTATCCATTTTTCATTTCTCCATTAGCACTCAAAGCGTTCATGACTTTCAATATATTGTGTTTCACTTAGAGTACCAGAAATGAGACTTCTCATCATATAAAGTCAAATTTTAAACGAAAGTCAGACACTCCTTCACAATCAGAACACATTTATATTCATATTATTTTAATTTGCTTGATATGATAACTATGTCTTAATATTGATTAGCATAAATAAACGCATAATTTTAGTTCCATGATACGATTTCCAGTGAAATTAAAAGAAAAATTATCTGCTGTTCGGTCCACTTGATTCAGATTATATTTTTTATCACTGCTACAGTATCTTGCTATACATTTTACGTATTTACACCTTTTTGTTTTAGTAAGCACAACTACATATACAGCACATCACAACTACAACAACAACAAAATCTTTGTAATCTAACACAAGTCAAAATGTCTTGACAGCTACATCGAACACAATTTTTCTTTGGTGACGGATTTCATGTAATGCTTCTTCATTCTTATATCTCCCAAAGTTCATTAAATACTGCTGCAAGTACGACAACACAATTTGTTGTAGTATTTTAAGCGACATAGTCTTGCACGGAATACCAGATGACAATTCTTGATACGATCAATACATGCTGGAATAAATATAAGAAGGTTTGATTTAAAACAGATCACAAATTTGGAGAAAAGATAAACTAGATCAGGATAAGTCAGAACAGGAAGTAATATTATTTTGCCATTTTTTATTTGCCACTATCAATCCCCATTCGAACGGGGTTAGACACAGACAGGTTGGAGATGGGGGATTAAGGCTGGATGCCCTTCCGAACACCCCGCAGTGGCCTCAAACACGGCTTTGCCACCTCCCGAGTTGAACGCTCAAGCCACTGCCCTACCGTAGTCCCAAGAGCAGGAAATTATGTAAATAATAATATTTATTTTTACACACATTACAATCACCGTGGCTCATACGGTAGCGTCCGCGACTTTGAGGCGTCAGGTCAAGGGTTCACGCCCCGTCACGGTCTGAGGTTAGCAAGGGCATGCACTCAGGGTAACGATTACATCTGCCAAAGCAAGTCCTTCGCAAGAAGGCAACCGTCCTAGCCCTTGGTAGAAAAGGGAGTCCGTGACGTAAAATCTTAACATTTTTGCACACATTACGATTCATCCCACTAAATCCTGTGCAAGGTAAACAATTGTAAGAAATAGAATAAGACAGCTGAGTATTTTGCATACTCTGCCCTTTGTTCTTTCTTCTGTAAATTGAATCATGGCCAAAAAATTTCTTAGAGGAAGAGACTGTTACCCCCATTACATTATTTCTTTCAGTCGCCTCTTATGACATGCGGGGAAAACACGGTCAGATTTCTTTTTCATCTAAACTAAGGAATATACTAAGACTGTTATGTTACTATAAAGCTGGAGAGTGCGGTAGCTCAGAGACAGAGCACACGCGTCAGGAAGCAACTAACGCGGGTTCGGGTCCACCACGAGGCATTAGGAAGGATATCCAGCCTTAATCTCCTTCAGAGGACCATGTCTGTGACCACCCCATTTCACTGAGGACTCATTGTGGGACAGAAAGTGATGCAACAACTTACTATTAAGAAAGCACGATAGCCACAACTGTCACAGAGATCTAAGGTATATGGACTTGAACATATCTTACCTAAGCTTTATTTTGAGGGGAGGATAATAAACATCAGCGAGGAGATTACCAGCTCCTCGCTATCAGTTTCAACCACCTTCTGTGAAAAGGTTCGATTCTCTCTTCTCAAAACTATATATATATATATATATATATATATATATATATATATATATATATATATATATATATATATATATATATATATATATATATATATTCTCTTTGAAATATGATTTTATAGTTAGATGAAGCGAATGTGAGAGAGAGAGAGAGAGAGAGAGAGAGAGAGAGAGAGAGAGAGAGAGAGAGAGAGAGAGAGAGAGAGAGAGAATAACCAAACTGTAAATAGCAAGACTTCATCTTATACATGTTGACCTAACATCTCACACTCAGTTGTATTGCTGGAAGAGATGAAGTTGAGGGAGAAAAGTACTATCGTCCTCTTGATACACTTCTTTTAGTTACCTTTTGGTTTTTGTAGAAAATACAGATTTACTTACAAGATTTCTCTGTTTGAGGGGGAGGGGGTATGGTTGTCGTGTGCTCTTTTAGTTTTGAGTCAGTCCTCTCTACATCTTGAGAGCTTTCACTTTCATTATTCTTCTTCCGCTCCCTCTTCTTTTTCTCAGCTTCTTCATCATTATCTCTTCCTGATTCGTCTTCTGTATTTTCGTCTGGAACCACAGATTCATCCCCTTGAGCATCCTTATCTAGAATAACATTCAGGGCATTTCCTGAAACTTTTTCAACAACAAGTTCATTCTCAATCTCCTCACTCTCCTCCTCATAATGTTCGGTTGTATCTTCTGTTGTCTTTGTATGCGAATTATGGGTCTTAGCTTGTTCCTTACTGTCTCCAACATTGTCTACATATCTGAAGTCATTTTCATCTGAAAGAATTGAAACAAATGAAATAATATAGTATTGTCTTTTTTCCCTATCTTCAAGCTATATGTGTCCATCTCCATTTAAGTGAGGATTAATGATGACGCCTAGAATAGCAAAGAACAACTATAAGGTTTTTTTATAGCTACTTGTGTTTCTCGTGCAGTATGTATGTAATCATACATAAACTCCTATTAACAAATGAGAGAGATGATGGCAAACGATGATGAGATTATAAAACATGTACTAAAGAAATATAGGTCCTGAGCTTATTTCACATGAACTAACAATTATCACGAATAAATATCAATGATGTTAGGAAAAAAATTAGATCCTTAATTACTAAATAGTTGACTTTGTAACGATATGAACATATCTACCTGAGGAATCTGATGCAGTAGTTGTATGGAATGGAACAGAGGTTGTTGTACATGGATGGAGGTGGCACGGTTCTCTTGAATCAGGTTTACTAGTGTTGAAACAATCTGCAGAAGGGTGCAAGAGTGCATCTAAGCATGTCACCTCTCGACGCTTCACTCCACCCTCACATGATGCAGAACACTAGATGCAAAGAGAATGTGATAAATACCTTAGAATTTCTTGCTACAATTAAGACTATCATTCAGATATTTTATGATAGCATAAAGTACTTTAGCTACACTACATTCAGTATGAATTAAAAAATATATATAACACTATATTTATTTATACTCATTTAAAGAGTAATTCATAAACAAGTTGATGTTCCACGTTTTATGTCACTCCAAGTCTCCATTATGAAGGTGGCTACAGACAGTTTGGAGCAGGGAAATAAAGACTGGATGACCTTCCTAACATCCCGCGGTAGGCTCGATGGTAGGTCTGTCACTTCCTGAGAAGTATTTTAACCACTATGGTATCGCAGTCTCCTTTACAATCAAGCCAACACTGTTGTTAAATATATGATCATTCCTGCCACTTCCATTGCTCCCTTACCTCTGACCATTCAGAAGTATACCACTGAGGTGTGCAAGGTTCCACATTACATTCCTGAGTGTCATATGGTCGAGCCTCAGAAGTGCATTGATCATCATCTGTGACTTTCCATTTGCCTTTTCTAGTGGTTATTACACATATTACACTGCGTCTTTCTCTACCTGCACCACACGATGTACTGCATTCTTCCCAAGGACCTAAGAAAGAGCTTGAAGTAATGAAAGCGTCAAGAGGCTTTTATTTTTTATATGATTATTGCAGAAGCGCTGGATGGATATGTCTGCTTCATCACGGAACCCATGAAAATTCTGTTCCATTACTGGAGCCACATCTAATGGTATAATCACTAAGCCTTCTGATTTAACATGACTTGTTACACTACATTCTTCCTGTATATATCAATATATTTTTCTAGCTTAAAATTTTTACTAGCAACCGAAGCAGATTAGCCAGCAAGTCCAATATACATAAATGCTTCATTGTAATAAGAACATAATTTTTATTGCAAAATTCAGTATTCTATTACATGACTGGTTATTTACTAACAAGACCATGACCAGGTAAATAAGCTTACCAGTGAACCACTGTCCTCCACATCCTTTGTCCCCTATACAGGATCTTGAGGAAACTGGACGAGATTCTGCAGGACAGTCTTCATTTGCTTTGAGCCCTGATAGCAGACAGTGTACCCTCCTTGTTTGTATTCCAGTTCCACAAGATTCAGAGCACTGATTGCAGAAATAAATAAGCTTTTATTACGTCGACACTGCACTGACTGCAGAAAAACATAACCTTTTTATATTGCATCACACAGCACTGATTGCAAAAAAAGAAACATATTACATCAAGCAGCACTATTTGTAAAAAAAAAAATAAACTTTTATTGCATCACACAGCACTAATTGTAGAAAAAAATAAGCTTTTTGTGCATCACGCACTACTGATTGCAGAAAAGAAAACTTTATTGCATCACACAACACTGATTGCAGATTTTTTTTTTATTGTAGAACACCAGAGATAAAGACCATGACACTGATATTATAAGAATACAATAAGAATAGTTAAGGCTGCTAAATTGTTTTCATATTAGCCCAATGAGATGTCAGATATGATTTTGTCAGTTTTACTTCCAGAGCAAAACAATATTTATACAAAGATTAGATTTGAGAGAATGTATCTGTGATAAGTACTACACTACTCTCTTCATGAACTCATAATCTTACCTTATCTGACCACTCAGAGAAAAACCAAGTGTTTAATGCACATGAACCCATGTCACACACTTGTTCATGTTCAGGCTTGGATTCTACCTCACAGGTGGTGTCTGATACTTTCTCACCTCCCAAGAGGCACTGAACCACTCTGGAGCGACTTCCTAATCCACAAGGAGCTGAACAGTTACTCCACAGTCCTGTATTCCATTCAGGAGACGTGCTTGGGCAACGACCCATTTCACAGACCTAAGAGGAGATTAATAGCTATAAGAGAGAAAAAGTAGAATTTCTTTCTAACTCTTTTTCATTTTATCTCTTTATCTACATTACATAAACATGGAAAAGGACCTTTTTATGTCATAATCAGTCCCCATTCGAATGAGGGTGGACACAGACATGTTGGAGTTGGGAATCCAGGCTAGATGCCTTGCCTAACGAGCCACAGCGGACTCGAACTCGCATTAGTTACTTCCCAATTCGTGCTCTACTATCAAGCTACTGCAGCCCCACATTACTTAAACATGATGACTGCTAAAAAAAGAAATGTCTTTTTTAACATATTACGTAAAATATTGTTTATCTATTTACAAGGGAGCCATACCTGCGATGTTGATACTGTTGGAGGGGAAAGGCAGGCACCCTCAGGAACCATCATGATGAATGTTGGAGATATCTGTTGCTTACAAACCAATGGCCTCGTCTGAACTCCCATTCCACAGGTAACGCTACAAGGTCCCCAGTCACCTGGGGCCCACCTGTAAATTGGAATAATGATATTAAGATCATGATATTTTAGCTTTTACTAAGAAAAGTCATGAGAAATTGGTTTTCTTCTTCCTTTTTGCATTACTGAGAAAATATCACGTTAGTATCTATATTTATTTGAATAGAAGACTGCATACGGTACAGGGAAACATTAAAAAGATTTGTATTCATTATGAAAGGCCTTCCAAGTTCATTAAAAATCCTATTAGGAAAATATGTACACCTTACATCAATATATGACAAAATATACAGCATATAAAAGTCAAGGAAAAACACTGCGTATATAAATTTATTAATACTCACAGTGCTGGACAAGGTTTCAAATTGCACATAATAGTGTGAGTTTTAGGACGTGCTAGGCCATCACAGCGCCTGTCTGGGACAACTGTCTTTTTTCTGCGTCTCTCACAAGACAGAATTGTTGTTTGGTTACCTGTAAAGAAGGTAAACATCTAACTGTATATATATAGTGAAGAGTATGCAGTTCAGAAGGTGGATTAAGACTATACTGCTTACGCTAATATTTATGTACTTTTTTCATGAATACTGTACATATAACTAACAATGAAGTGTTGAATAATATAAGTTTGACAGAGTACATTAACTTTCAAGATTACAGAGCAAGATGAAAGGATAAAAAGAGTACTACTGTAAATAATAATTTCTAGGAATAAATTTACCAGTGAAATTAGCAGTATTTTATTATAATGTTATTTGCCATTTTGTGTCGCTATATATCCCCATTCGAATATGACAGACAGGTTATAGCTTAGGTATTTAGACAAGTTACCCTTCTGAACGCCTGCGGTGGGTGCAAGCACAGGTATGTCACTTTTCAAGTCGGTTGCTCTCCCCACTGCGCTATACCGCAGTCCCATATATAGGGAAGACTAAAGGATAAAAAAAAATACTACTACTGTTAATAATTATATTTGAGAAAAACTCCAACACTGCAATTTGCAGGGATGTATTATTCAGGTTGTTGTTTGCCAGCTGTGTCAGATTTAATTCCCATAAAAATAGGGGTGTAGACAAACATGTTGGAGTCGGAAATCAAGGCTAGATGCCTTTCCTAATGCCCCTTAGTGGGCTTGAGCATGAGTTAGTCAGTGCCCAACTCGTGCAACTTTACCACTGAGCTACCGCAGCCTCGGTATTATACAGAATAAAGAAAAGTAAATATTACCTCCTCCACAGGACTTTGTACAAGGAGTAAAGCCCTTCTCTGCCCACTGATACCTGGATCTTGACTTCCTTCTTCCAGTTCTGTCTTTCCTTCTGTTTCCATTTCTGTTGGCTCCAGAATCATTCTGATGATGTCTTCTCCTTCCACCATTACTACCTCTCCGTGTTGCTTTAGAAGGAATCTGATAAAAAGATATATTGAATATTTTAATTTTTAATTATCTGATTCACCCTGAATTACAGTAAACAATATTTAGTGCTACATATCTTACTCAGAATGACATGTATGGGTAAGGTGAACTTTGTCTAAACCTAAGAGGTTCTTCAGTACTGGCATATTGTTCATAAAGTTTTGTAACTAGTACCTTACTGTATCATTTGTAGATTAAGTAAATAAAGAAGATGGAGAAACAATTGTTGGCCACTAAAAATGAAATGATTGGAAAAGATGAACTCTGTCTGATCCTAAGAGATTCTTCAACATTGGGATATTAATAATCATAAGCTTTCGTAACTTGTATCTTACTGTCTCGTTTGAGGATGAAGAAAATGAAGAAGATGGAGAAACATTTGGTTGAGTCTGCTGTATTCCTATTCCAAAGGGAGTGTCTTGTACATTCTCAGAAGATGCTCCAGACGTTTTGCGGTAACCTATTAGAAATAAAATATGTTATATGAAAATAAAAGTTGCACACAGCAGCAAAAACATAAAATCACTTGTATGTTTATTATAAATTGAATTAGACACAGGATCTAAGTTAATTACACTTTGATTAAAACCAATAACTGCAAACAAGTTGTTGTCATTTTGTGCCACTATTAATCTCCATTTTGGGGGTGAACACAGACAGGTTGGAGTTGGGGTATTATGGCTGGATGCTCTTCCTAACGCCCCGGCAGTGAGCTCGAACACAATTTTGTCACTTCCCCAGCTGAGTACTCTAACCACTTCGCTTCCGAGAACCCCCTTCATAATTGCAAATAAGTAGCTGTTCAAAGCAGACTAAAATCAACATTAAATATCTTTTACCTTGACGACGTTTCCCGCCATGATGATGTCTTATTCTGTGAGTGCTGGTAGATGAGGTATCCATAGGTTGATTATTCTGCCCTGCTTCCTCAGACTGAGGATGCTGAGAATGATTTGGAAGTCCAATTGTTCTTGAGCTACCTGTATTACTTGGAATAGGTACAGCAACTGGTCTTAACGGCACACTGTTTCTAGGAAACTCCGGTGGTACTCCAGCTATACCCTGAATTCCAGTGTTACTAATGCCAGAAATACTAGTTCTTGTTCCATCACCTGGATGCTGGGGAGAAAGATTCTGCCTGGAAAAACCTGACCCAGAGGAAGGGCTTCTTGGATAAGTTGGATTAGGTAGATATGGACTGCCTACTGATACTTTACTGCTATCTGGAGAATTGTAAGAAGGATTCCATGGGAGGGGTATGTTGGAACTCTGTGATGCAGTTCCTAACGGAGTGATTGGTTGCAAGTGTGGAATAACCCCTGAAATTCCAGAGGAGCCTCTAGGCCTAGTGCTTCCTCTTTGCACAGGAACATTTCCAGGATTAAAAGTTGATGTAATACCACGCCCTCTACTTACTCCTCCAGTAGATGCAACAGGGGGATTTAATGGGCCAAAATTGCTGGCAACAATGTTAGGATTATTTGGTCCAAATGGTAGTTGGCCAGGGACTAATGATGGAGTGTTAAGACCAGGAATAGCCCCTGTGTTTCCAGTTCCAGTGTTAGAATTTCTGATGCCAACACCAGAGGTTCTTGAACCTACTCCTGAGGTTCCTTGAGGAAATGAAGGTGGAGGAGCTCCTAAAGTTCCACGTATGCCACCTACATTTGGCAATATTCCTCCTGACTGAGGTCCCAGACCAGCTTGTGTTCCACTCACATACTCTTGGACAGGAACCCTGTATTCATATTTAATACCAGGATTTGGGCTCTGCGATATCAACTGAAAAAGAATTATATAAGAGTAAACTTACAACACTTGCTGTACATATATCCTAATACTTTAAATCCTTGGTAATTTAAGACTATTATATAATTTAAATGCAAAACTTTTCAAGAAACACGATATCAAAACAAAATCGTTCACACTTAATAATGCAGATGATAATCCTACCACGGTAACGTATAATAAAAAAAAAGTATATTGTGATTTTTTGTTGCATCACTGTGAAGAAGGCATAAGTTTGAACATTCATATCAATGAATAAATCACTAGAGCTTCCCTGCTTCACGGTTTTATATCACAATTCATCATCTGAGATAACTGTACTCACCATTAGCTCAATAGGTTCTCTCAAAGGTCCTGGAGCAGCGAGTTGTTCACCATGATCCTCATTTGAGGGTGTATATACAAAAGTAGTACCACCAATGAGGTACTGGCCAGCTGCCTGGATGTCCCAATTCCCATTCAGAACATATGTTCCGTCAGGCCTACGAAGTGCTGTGACAGACGGGATAAATGACTTAACAAGGTGATAAAATGAAATTGTAACATATTGAATACATTATGTGCAC
>JAXCGZ010009647.1:62500-85000 GCA_037179515.1 Halocaridina rubra
CGAATGAATAGAAAAACAACCAAATCACATCAACTTAGGCTTACCTTTCTTAAATCACTGACCTTTGCATTTTCTTCGTCACTTATCTCAATTTCTCTTTTGGTTTTATCATCTGCATCTTCCTTGTTGCCTTCCTCTGAATGGCCATGAAAGAGTGGGTCAGGAGGAACATCATTATTTAGGTCCTCTAAGGATCTGATCTCCTCTGCTCTTGTTAACCACCCCTGAAAGAATGAACTCATTAACCTAACTTATTTAACTGCATTAGCACAACTGGACAGTGCAGAAAAGAACATGGCTTCCCTGGCATCCATGAGTACAAACGACACACACACACACGCACACACACACACACACACACACACACACACACACACACACACACACACACACACAAACACACACACACACACAAACACACACACACACACACACACTAAGGAAACATATCTCTCTTCACTTGGAATCTTCAGAGAAGGTAGATCAACAGTAACAAACTTATTAGAATTTTATGATGAGGTAAGCCAAATCTTACAGGGAAGAGAGGGCTGGGCAGATTGCATATTCCTAGACTTCCAGAAAGCTTTTGACACTGTTCCACATGGGAGACTTATTAGGAAGCTGCAATCAATGGCTAGAATAGGTGGAAATGTTTTGGAATGGATAAAAACTTACTTAGAAGGAAGGGAACAGAGGGTTAGAGTAAGACACTCAGTGTCTGAATGGAGAAGAGTTAGTAGTTGAGTTCCACAGGGTTCAGTTTTAGGACCACTTTTGTTCCTTGTATATGTAAATGACCTACCAGTCTGTAAATTCATTCATGAATATGTTTGCAGATGATGCAAAGATTGTGAAGAAAGTAAAAAACGAGAACAATGGTAGAGGACTTCAGGAGGATCTAAATAATCTGCATGAGTGGTCAGAAAAGTGGCTAATGAAATTCAATACTTCAAAATGTAAGGTAATGAGAATGGGTACAAGTGCAAGAAGGCCCAAGCTTGACTACTCAGTGGCTGGAGTACAACTTCAAGAGACAGAAAATGAGAGAGATCTAGGAGTAAACATACTGGCAGATTTGTCTCCAGATATACATATAAATGGCATAGTAAGGGCAGCATATGCATTCTTATCAAATGTAAGGGTAGCCTTCAGGCACATGGACAAGGAAATGTTCAGAAATATTTATGTAACCTATGTGAGGCCAAAACTCGAATATGCAGCCCCCTTTTGGAATCCGCACTTGAAAAAGCACTTGGCTAAGCTTGAAAAAGTTCAAAGACATGCCACGAAACTGGTGCCAGAAATACGCAATCTCAGTTATGATGAGAGGCTGAGGGAATTAGACTTACCATCACTCGAAGCTAGAAGAGTGAGGGGGGATATGGTGACAGTCTTTAAATTCCTTCATGGTTATGATAGAGTGGATAGGGATCGATATTTTGATATGGCTGGCTCTAGAACTAGAGGTCATAGTTTGAAGCTTCGTAAGAAAACTTCTTTGCAGGATGTAAGGAAATACTTTTTCAGTGTAAGAGTAGTTGATAATTGGAATTCGCTAAGCGAGGAGGTAGTTAATGCTATCTCAATCTATAGTTTTAAGGACAGGTATGATAAGTATCACTAAGTATAAAATGGAACCGATGAGGAGACGGGAAGATACGAGCTTTGGGCTCTTTCCCGTAAACACAATTAGGTAATCACAATTAGGTAATCACACACACATAGCACTTCTAGTGCTTGGTCACTGTCTAAATTTATTATTACATTTATTAAAACATTTACACAAATGTTATGCTCGTAACTCCCCGACTCCTGGTTGGTTCCATTTTTGTACTTAGTGATACTTATCATACTTGTCCTTGAAACTATGGGTTGAGCTTCCATTAACTACCTCATCGCTTAGCAAATTCCAATCGTCAACTACTCTTACACAAAAAAGCACTTCCATACATCATGCAAAGAAGTTTTCTTATGAAGCTTCAAACTATAATCTCTAGTTCTATAGCCAGCTATATCAAAATATCGATCCCTATCGACTCTGTCATAACCATGAAGGAATTGAAATGCCATCACCATATGCCCCCTCATTCTTCTAGCTTTGAGTGATGGTAAGTCTAATTCCTTCAGCCTCTCCTCATAACTGAGATTGCGTATTTCTGGCACCAGTTTCGTGACATGTATTTGAACTTTTTCCAGCTAAACTATGTGCTTTTTCAAGTGTGGATTCCAAAAGGGGGTTGCATATTCAAGCTTTGGCATCAAACAGGTCACATAAATATTTCTGAATATTTCCTTGTCCATGTGTCTGAAGGCTGCCCATGCATTTGCTAAGAAAGCATATGCTGCCCTTACTATGCCATTTATATGCATTTCAGGAAACAAATCTGCCAGTATGTTTACTCCTAGATCTCTCTCATTCACCGTCTCAAAGTTCTACCCCTGCGATTGAGTATCCAAGCTTGGGCGGTCTCGCACTTTTTTTTTTTATGATTGTGACACCAGGACGGGCCAAAAAAAAAAATAAATAAAACAGCCCTCATCGGGCCTGGGCACGAAGAATACATAAAGTAAAGAGAAACAGAGATGGAGAGTGTAATGACTTGTCAGATGTGGAGGGATAATAAAAGATGTGTGATGAATATCCAAAAATATTCAGTGTAGCTGTACTTGTACCCATTCTCATTACCTTACATTTTGAAGTACTGAACTTCATTAGTCACTTTTTTTACCACTAATGCAGGCTGTTTAGGTCTTCCTGAAGTTATCTACCATTGTTCTAGTCTTTTACTTCCTTCACACTCTGCATCATCTGCAAACATATTTAAGAATGAATTTACAGACTCTGGTAGGTTATTTTCTTATATGGCCCTAAAACTGAACCCTGTGGAATCCCACTACTAACTCTTCTCCATTCAGACACTGAGTGTCTTACTCTAACCCTCTGTACCCTTCCTTCTAAGTAAGTTTTTATTCATTATAAAACATATCCGCCTATTCTCGCCATTACTAGCAGTTTCTTTATAAATTTCCTGTGTGGGGCCTTAGCAAATGCCTTTTGGAGGTCTAGGAATATGCAATCCGCCCAGTCCTCTCTTTCCTGTAAGATCTGGCTTACCTCATTATAAAATACTGATAAGTTTGTTACTGTTGATCTGCCTTCTCTGAAGCCATGTTGCCTCACTGACAATAAGTTGAAGGATTCCAAGAGAAGAGAGATGTGTTTTCTTGGTAGTTTCTCCATAACATTACAAACTATGCTGGTCAAGGAAACAGGCCTATAGTGTAGAGTTGCATCCCTCCTTCCCCTTTTGAAGATAGATCCCTCATTCGCTTGTTTCCAGCATCTTGGAAAGTCCTAAGATTCCTGTAACTTTCCAAATATGATTCGTAGTGCAGCCGATATTGAATTATCGTATTTCTGAAGTGCATAAGGGGATATATCATTACGACCTGTAGCTTTATGGGTATTTAATTCCATCAACGCTTTGCATACCTGTGGCTGAAAAGATGATGTTCTCTAATACCGGCTCCTGAGCTCCTATCTCTGAAGTATGAGGGGGTGGGTTATTTTCTGCTGTAAATACTGACTGAAACTCCTTGTTCAATTTTTTCACAGATCTGTGTGTGTGCATGTATGTAATTACCAATATGTGATTAAATATTGTGCTTACGGGAAAGAACCCTAAATCCTTAACCCCCCAGCTCCTGATCGAGTCCATGTTTATACTCGATGATTCTTATACTATGTCCTTAAAACTATGAATGCAGTGACCAATAACTACTTCTTCACTTAGCAAATTCCAGTTATCAACAGGTATGCTTATATATAGGTGTGTGTGTGTGTGTGTTTATATATATATATATATATATATATATATATATATATATATATGTGTGTGTGTGTGTGTGTGTGTGTGTGTGTGTGTGTGTGTGTGTGTGTGTGTGTGTGTGTGTGTGTGTGTGTGTGTGTGTGTGTGTATTCTTTAAAGCAGAAGCAGGTGTAATTCTATAACGGAAACTAAGAAATATATTTTATAGAACGTGAAATGGATGTTATTAGTAGAGAATAAAATGATGATAAATGCAAAAGTTGGATAGCTAAAGGAATCTATATATAAGAATGGAGTTGTTATATGCAAGTAGGAAAATCTGAACCCAAATGGTATGGATAATAGCACATAGTAATTTTAAATGAGTGCGAGGGACACCAAGACGGGCAAAAAAAAAAAAAATGCCTTCAACGGGCCTGGGCAAGAAGGAAACATAGAGCAGAGAGAAACAGAGCTGGGAATGTTGTGACTCGCCAGTTGTAAAGACATAATAGGAGATATGCAACGAAATTCCGAGAGTATTAGGTGTTGATTTAGGCACAGATAAAGAATTGAGGCATATTGAGACCGCGGTAACACAGTAGTTAGAGCACTTGACTCGAAAAGAGTCAAACTTGCATTCGGACCCATTGCAAAGAATTAGGAGGAGCATGCGGCTTAATTCCTCAGCTCCAACCTGTCTGTGTCCACCCCCATTCAAATGGAGATGAATAGTGACGTATTAAAGGACAAGCAACATATAAGTAGATGTTGAGATGAGATTTAAAGTGATGAAATGGAAGAGAATAGAATCAAAATTTGACAGTAAGGAATAGAAAAAAAAAAGCTGAAGCATTTTGGAAAAAGAAGAATTCTGAGGGGGTGGGGAAACTAAAGTTGAAATTAGAAAGAAAAAAAAAACTCTGGGTACAGAAATTTTAGCACTAAGCGTACAAGCTGATCATGAAGTTAGAAAGGAGAAAGGAGTGCTGATATTGTGTGAAAGAAAAGAGAAAGACGAAGAAAAGGATGGATGGATAATAGAACTGCAAAAGAAGTATTAAAAAAATAAGAAAAATGTTGTGGTTTGCCATTTTCTATGTATCTATGAGTCTCCATTATGAGATAGACTCTAGGTCTATCACCTTTTGACTCGAGTATTCTAGCCACTACGCCTCCGCGGTTCTCATCCTAATCGATGAATATATCACTGACTAACATACTTTTTCTTTATTTCTGGAGTCATCCTAATGACTAATCATTGAGAATTCACAGAAAAATTAATATTTGTATAAAAATGATTTCAGTAAAGTAATTACCGCAATGAGTAATTAGTGTACGTGATATTTAATATATTTAATATAGAGTATATAATATCTAAAGTCTAGAAATCAAGTGGGGGCCGCGATAGCGCAGTGGTTAGATCGCTCGACAAGGAAAGCGACACACCGCGTTTTAGCAATTTCAGGGAGTTAGGAAAGGCATCCAGCTATAAGCCCCCAGCTCCAACCGGTCTCTGTCCACCCCATTTCGAATGGGGCTTAATAGTGACACGCAAAATGGTAAACAACAGCAATCTGATCTCACGTGTTGGGTTCACATACATGATTCTTAAGGTTGCTTTTCAGAAATCTCTCCTCGCCTTAAAAAGATCATTCCCCTCATCAAAATTCAACCTATGTAAATAACCGCTCATCATTACAGGTTAAAAGATTGCTAGGGAGGCAAAACATGGTAAAGATACATAAGTGGGTTCACGCTTTTTTCTATAGTTATACCTCTTCCTTGCTCGCACCTCCGTTTCATTTACCCTGAACACGTCACGGTCTGAGGTTAGCAAGGGCATGCACTCAGGGTAACGATCACATCTGCCAAAACAAGTCCTTCGCAAGAAGGCAACCGTCCTAGCCCTTGGTTGAAAAGGGAGTCCGTGACGTAAAACCGGAACCGGAACATGAGCCTCGTCATCTTTATGATGCATAGTCTTCTTTTATTCGCAGGACACAAAGCTTGCTTAGTTCACAGGTGCTCTTGCTTGCCCGGAGTCTCATTTCATTTATTCTCTAATATTGAGTCGCGTTATCTTTATGTTTCTTCCTCTTCTGTTATGTGCAGGAATAGAATCTTGCTTACAGGAATAGAAGCTTTCTTACTTCATAGGCACTCTTGCTTGTTAAGAGCTTGTTTTTTTTTATTTACTCTGAACACTTTGAGTAACGTTATCTTTATGCTTCTTCTTCTTCTGGTATGTGCAGGACACGAAGCTAGCATAGTTCATTGGTCCCGCCTAAATTGTTCAGTGCATATAGTAATAAAGTTAGTTGGACCATGCTACTGAGAAAGTAAATCTAGAAAATGTATCAGATCATATAGGTTCCACCTAAACGGTTCAAAGTATAGAGTAACAAAGTCGTCCTACCTACAGAAAAGGATATGTTGATGAAATACTTCTGAGAAAAGCTAACCCTGCGACAAACACCCTGTAGTGATTTATAAGTCTAAAACTCTCCCTGAACGAATATACTCATTTTGTAATATGTTTATGATATCCATACTTCACAGAGAAACTCAATTATAACAATTTTAGGCTTATCTACAGTGTGCTTAGCTGCTATGCACCAGGTTTCCTATTGCCATATTTGATACCATTTACATAAAAAAAAAATTGATAACCTTCCACGATAACTTTCCAAAGAAGGATTCTTTCCAAGCCTCGCCCATTCTCTCTCCCCTGAAGATGAGGATTCAACTTGACAGCATCATCGGAGCAATCTGACGAACGCTCTTTGATAACTATGGTGTACAGCTTCATTTAAAAGTCAGAGAAGACACTGATGGCGAATGGGTGTCATGTCGCTTAGACCTGAATGCTTTTTAATTTGATTTTCATATGGTGAGAAGGTCCACAGACAGTGGCAAATAGAATGATCAGGAAATACCATTGGAAACGGCATTACTTTTATGCTCATTTGTAAACCTTACAGATGTGTACAGATACGCCTAGTTTAACTTATTTAGGGCTTGTTATCCTGTAGTTTACAGAGTTTACGAGATACAAAAGTCGCAAACCAGTATTCTTTTATATGTTTTATATAAGGTGCAAAATTTTGTACAAAATATGCTAAAAAAAAAAGAATTATATGGAGTACTTAAATAACGAATGTCTTTTAGAGTTTCTACTTTCTCATATCTACATGAATTTAACATGTCTATTTTTACGTGTGTATGTATATATGCATTCATAAGTACACACACACACACACACACACACATACACACACACACACACACACACACACACACACACACACACACACACACACACACACACACACACACACACACACACACATATATATATATATATATATATATATATATATATATATATATATATATATATATATATATATATATATATATATATATATATATATATATATATATACATATAATCAAATAAGTACATTACCATATGTGAAAACATGAATAATTTTTACCCCGACCGGGACTTGAACATAGAACATATAATTACTACGCCAAGGCGTTACCAACTACACCACAGAAGGTCTTAAAAGGGAAACACACCTTACAGCTTGTATCTGCTATACAGGGATGAACGCATTCTATCTGAATGCCACTCTGTTCATATTACAGTTTCCCTCAACCTCACTCGTGGCTTCGTGTTCGCATTTAATTCAACTCCCAATCTCATTCGGGACGAACAATAATCAAACAAGCACATTACCATATGTGAAAACATTAATATGTTTATCCCTGTATAGCAGATAAAACCTGTAAGGTGTTTCCCTTTTGAGACCTTCTATGGTGTAGTTGGTAGTGCCCTGGCATAGTAATTATATGTCCTAGGTTCAAGTCCCGGTCGGGGTAAAAGTTATATATATATATATATATATATATATATATATATATATATATATATATATATATATATATATATATATTGTGGTGTTTTTTTTTTCTCAGTGAGTCGTGCTTTCGCACCAGTTACCTTGTGGAACGGACCAATCAAATTGTAACCCGTTCCGATGGCCTTCTAATTACTGGAGATGTGGAAATTTAATGACATGAACTGACAAGGATAAAGTCACATGGACAGTCATCACTTATACATCCCCAATACATAACTCATCTCTTTCTTTTTTAGGTTATTTTCTATATGTAGTAGGTTGGCTTATGGCATCAACCACCCGTTGCGATACTACAGCTGAAGGGTCTTGTGGATTTAAACAAGACTGTCCAGAACAGTTAAGTCTTCCTTCAATTACGGTTTTCATTCTATGCCATAATCAACACCGAATATTCTTGGCTATTCGTTACACATGTCTTATTATCCCTTCACATCATACAAGACACAATACTCCCTATCTCTTTTTCTCTCTATGTTTTATTCGTGCCCAGGCCTGATGAGAGTAGATTTATGTATTTTTTTAGTTTTAATTTTTTTCCGTCCTAGTGTCACAATCATAAAAAAAAGGACTTCAAAACCCATACGAGTATGCTTGCCTATATAAGTATCTGAGGTCGTGGTGCAGTCACTTGATCCTTGGACAAAACTAACTATAGCCTATCCTTCCATGTACACCCTTTGCCTTATTCGCCTACCTGTCCCTCAATATGCCGTCTTTATGGTTTTTCCATTCTGTGTTATATCTCGAGTGCCCCCTTGGAAGCTCTCATTTTTCACAGTCACATACAATAGGGAGACATTTACTCCAAATCAGGGAAAATCAGACAGAATCTGGGACGTATATGAAAATAGTCTTATAGGAAGAAAAGATAGTCTTTTAAAGATTCTTGGTAAAAGTCACTTTTATACCTCTTGTATATAAGACGTGTCGTGACCGAAAACTAAGAGATTGCAGCGCTACTATAAGTAAGTTTCAGCCTCCTGGCTAGTACAGTGGTAACCCGCTGGCCTCGCATTCGCAAGGTCGACAGATAGCGCCTCGTCTAGGCTACAGATTTTAAGCTGTTTACTTGGGTGGTTACTGCTGTGGCTGAGCACCAAAGTCGGGTGTTGGGGCCTGTGCCGGCTGAAGCCTACTGTACGAGTCCTGTATGACCCGTTCCACCCATCCTTGGGTGAAAAAAAAAAGTTTCATAACAATTAACACTCAAATGAGTATATCAGGTCAGTGTGGACGGTTATATGGATTAACATAGCTTCAGGAATACGTTATGAAAATTATAAGGAAACTAAATTCCTACCCTCTTAATCTACTTTCAAAGTAAATGAATGACTCATCGACTGAAAGTACGAAAATGGACAAATAAAAAAGAAAGGTATAAAAAAAAATATATATATATATATATATATATATATATATATATAATATTATATATATATATATATATATATAAATGAACATTGTATCCTCTGACTCTCCGCCGGCGCCTTTTTTGCTATGCTACACTACAAATCAGTTTTGCGTATATCCAGAAGTCGTCGTGAGATTCCCGTAGAGTTATCGCAAACCATTTTCACATTTAGAATCTCTGCCCTTGGGAAGGTCGTTAGACCTTAACACAGCCCAAAATGGGAGAGGTCACGTGGGTTGAAAAGCAGAAAGCAAAACTGATAAAGTATCGGTAAGAAAGAAAAAAAAAGAGTGGTTAAGAAATAATGCTAATTTTACAAGAAAAAACGACAATAACAGCTACTAACTACTACAATACTAATAATAATAATAATAACAATAATAATAATGATAATAATAATATTAATAATAATAATAATAACAATTATCATTATTATAATAATAATGATAATAATAATAACAATAATAATAATAATAATAATAATAATAATAATAATAATAATAATAATAATAATAATAATAATAATAATAATAAAAATAATAATAATAATAATAATAATAATAATAATAATAATAATAATAATAATAATAGTAATAATAATAATAATAATTATTATTATTATTATTATTATTATTATTATTATTATTATTATTATTATAGAGGACGAATCAAGTCTCTTAAAAAGTTAATATTTTTCATGTCGACCTAAGCAGAAAATTAATAAGGTTATTACCTTATCTATAAGAAACACAAAATGAGACCAAACCATAGTAAAGCGATGACAGAAAAGCTTAGGATCACCTTAGTTGCTTATTGTTCTGTGTGTGTGTGTGTGTGTGTGTGTGTGTGTGTGTGTATCCATGAGTTCATTATTTGTGGCTGAAGTGAAATCGCTACAGATTATAGTCTCTTCTCGATGAATCTACTTACTAAGCAAATCATTTTTCTGCATTTAATATATGGTACAACGTGCATGATCACCTAGTTTTGCACTCTGTATGGAAAGCACTTTTATGAAGTACTGATTTTTATATGTTTTTATATTTGTAGTATATTACTTTAGTTATATGACTGGTAGCTGTATGATCATGAATTGCATGCGAGTTTAAGCTATTCGCTGCCATTGTATTTTGTGGGTGTGTATGTGTGTATGTGTGTGTATGTGCATTTGTGGATGTTTATGCGTGCATGTGAGCATGCACTTAAACGCCTTCCCGACCCTGTGTTTGTTGCAGTAATACTGGGGGTGGCGCCAGAGGTCAGCTCACTTCACAGTAACATTTTCATTGCTTTTCGTCACCTACCAAATGTTATCGCCCACTTGTACTGATAAATACCCACAAAGGATGAGTGATGTATCTGATATATTATGATATAATTATGCATTGCAGCGAACAGGCTAAATTGGATGACACGAAAACAAAAAAGGAGGAGAAAATAAGAGGATATTTGATGAAAAGTTGGTCAGATGTTAAGTCGTCAAGCAAGGTTGAAGGTGGACGAGTGAGGGAAAGCATTTGTTTGGAATAAGGAAGAAAAAGAAGAGGAAGAATAAGAAGAAGAAGAAAAAATAAGGAAAAAATGACAGACACAAATTAACAAAAGGTCCATTTAAAAAAAAAAACGGCTAGCATTTTAATGTGTATAATACCACGGTATTATAAGTATGAATTTGTGAAAATCTTAGGACTTCTTTTGAAAGGAATAGTGCAATAGGTCTCATTTTCTCTATTTCTTCGCCTTCAATTTCATGGCCAAATGGTTCTTATGCACATTAGGCATAGGGACGAAGACTCTGTTCACGGAGAAGGTAAAGGATATGATATTGAGGAATATATGATGATTAAGAAATAAAAAAAAGATGAAAGGAATAATGTGTTGTGGAATTTTTCCGAAAAAAGTAATTAGAAAGAAATAATGTGTGGAGTGGTGGATCTTTCGTCATCCCGGGCCCAGGCACTGCCCTGTCTCTGAGCTCTCAATGCTCGGACTGCTTTTTCAACCTGTCCTTTTCCTTTGTTGTGTCACCCTCAGATGGCGATGATGTGTATGAGTATGTATGTATGTATACATATTGGTGGAAAGGACTAATATCTCTTTTTGCTGAAATGAATACCACAAACTCTCTCTCTCTCTCTCTCTCTCTCTCTCTCTCTCTCTCTCTCTCTCTCTCTCTCTCTCTCTCTCTCTCTCTCTCTCTCTCTCTCTCTCTCTCTCTCTCTCTCTCTCCTAGATATGTATGATTATGAAGCCCCTGTGGCATTTCTATTACTTATCTAATTAGTTACTTATATATGAGTCTATGCATTCATATATATTGATACATGTGCATGTATGTATATGTATATGTACCTACTTATTACTCTAATCGAAAAATTGTTACACTATATCTGCTTCAGACTGTCTGTAGTGTTTCTGTGGTAAAGTGGAGATATACCTTAAATGATAGCACTCAACAAGGGCTATTGAAAATTATATTACTCTAAATTAATAATCGTAGTGCTCTTCTGCCATCAGTCAATTGTTACTATATTCTATTCTTAATTACTTGCTATGATATATAAAGGAAATTGCAAATTTTATTGATATTTGAATTATACATGACCAAATATAGACTGCAATGTTTAATAACTGCAATATCATTGGAAGTGCCCATGTACACATGTCCCCATGTACAGTTATTTGATTAATAAAAAAAAATATCTTATGGCCTGCTTATATGTCGGTCATTCTCTGTCACTTTACATCTTACACATACATACAAACATATAATACATACATACAAACATACATACATGCATACATACATACATAAATAGATAAATGCATTCATATATACTCAGTGTACATAGTTTATATAAGAAATACTTCTTGATATATAATGTAATGGAATAATATCATAAACGAATGTATTCTGACTCAAGATACCAAGACCCCACGCTTCATAGTTCACCTCTGAAGGAAGTGTGTAAATAAAACTTCTCAGACAAAGATATGGGTTTCCTTGACAGAAATAATCTTCAACGGGAGCCCTTTGTGCCTCGGTATGCTATGCGTAAAGGATTATATATATATATAATATATATATATATATATATATATATATATATATATATATATATATATATATATATATCCATGGAGGTAAGCGGGGTGATCGAGGAATATTTGTCTTTTGGTGACTGTGTGTTCTTTGGTTCGGCCAACCCCCCTTAAAAGGAGGATTGCGGCCACTGTATGTTGTTGGATAACTATGCTTATGGGAAAGAGCCCCATGCTCGTAACTCCCCGTCTCCTGGTCAGTTTCACTTATGTACTTTGTATACTTGTCCGCAAAACTATGAATTGGGTTATCACTAACTACCTCCTTGCTTAGCGAATTCCAATTATCAACTACTCTTAAAAAAAAAAAAATCAAATGCTTCCTTACATCCTGCAAAGAAGTTTTCTTACAGAGCTTCAAATTATGACTTCTAGTTCTAGTACCAACCATATCAAAATATCGAACCCTATCCACTCTGTCATAACCAAGAAGGAATTTAAAAACCGTCACCATATCCCCCCTCATTCTTCTAGCTTAGAGTGATGGTAAGTCTATTTCCCTCGCCATCTCCTCATTACTGAGATTGTATATTCTGGCACTAGTAGTTTCTTGGCATGTTTTTGACTTTTTCGAGTTTAGCAATGTGCTCCTTCATGTGTGGATTCCAAAAAGGTTGCAGCATATTCAAGCTTTGGCCTCACATAGGTTTTATATATATATATATATATATATATATATATATATATATATATATATATATATATATATATATATATATATATATATATATATGTATATATATATATATATATATATATATATATATATATATATATATATATATATATATATATATATATATATATATTTCTAAACATTTCCTTGCACATTTGCAAAGAAAGCATATGCTGCCCATATTATGCCATTTATATGCATTTCCGGAGACAAATCTGCCAGTATGTTTACTCTTAGACCTCTCTCATTCTGTCTCTTGAAGTTCTGTTCCTGCCGTTGAGAATTTAAACTTGGGTCTTCTCGCACTTGTACCCATTCTCATTACTTTACATTGAGAAGTACTGCATTTCATGAGTCACTTTTCTGACCACTCATGCAGACTATTTAGGTCTCCCTGAAGTTCTCTACCGTTGTTCTCGTTTCTTATTTTCTTCACAATCTTTGCATTATCTGCAAACGTATTAATGAATGAATTTACAGGCTAGCAAAAGTGGCCCTAAAACTGAACTCTGTGGAACTCCACTAGTAACCCTCCTCCATTTAGACACTGAGTGTCTTAGTCTAACCCTCTGTTCCCTTCCTGTATGATTGCATGTATGAATATGTGTTTGTTTGTTTGTATGTATATATATATATATATATATATATATATATATATATATATATATATATATATATATATATATATATATATATATATGGTGGGAAAAAAACATTAAATAAAACAACAAAAATACATATATAAAAAGTACTTATTAATTTTGTGACCTTAACTGCCACCTTCTCAAAGTACAATGGCAAGAGATACAGCTAGCAAAACAGAAGAACAATTGAAAAGGAGACAAAAAGCCCGCCAAGGGTAAATTTACATGGGATTAAGAGATATCAATCTTGAATGCCTGCCGGCATTCAAGATTGATACCTCTTAATCCCATGTAAATTTACCCTTGGCGGGCTTTATGTCTCCTTTTCAATTGTTCTTCAGTTTTGCTAGCTGTATCTCTTGCCATTGTACTTTGAGAAGGTGGCCAGTTAAGGTCACGAAATTAATAAGTACTTTTTATATATATATTTTCATTGTTTTATATAATGGGCTTTTCCTACCATTTTAGACTGTATGTTAACAGTTCAGTGTTATTAATATATAAATCTATATATATATATATATATATATATATATATATATATATATATATATATATATATATATATATATATATATATATATATATATATGTATATATATATATATATATATATATATATATATATATATCCCCAAGGAGCTAAGCGGAGTGATCGCGGTATGTTTGTGTTATGGTGGATGTGTGTTCTTCAGCTTGTCCAGCCCTCCTTAAAAGTGGGATTGCTGCCATTGTGTGTGTGTATATATATATATATATATATATATATATATATATATATATATATATATATATATATATATATATTATATATATAAGGTACTTTGCTTGCCCAAATATATCGTACAATATGCAAGTGTACATCTTCAACACCTATTGTGATCCAATTTAATCCTTTAATCTCCTCTGAACACATTCTCTACCTTTAATAAATTGGTTATGTACATTCGTGTTTGAATATGATATGATATGATATGATATAATGAAGCATTTCCACAAGGGGCTAAGAGGAGTGATTGAGATATGTGTGGATTGTGGTGAATGCGCGTTCCTTGGCTCGGCCACCCCCTTTACAAGGGGAAATGAGGCAATGTGCATAAATATGTATATATAATGAGGCACAGTACTCTGAAGTGATGTGTTTGTGTGTGTGTGTTTTTGAGAATTTGTGTGAAGGGAGAAGGCAAGAATATCTCCTCCGTGTTCCCCTGCGTGATGTAGAAGTCGACTAAATGAGGTGAAGCAAGGGAGCTGGGAATCCCATCCTCTGTATTCTCATCCCACAAAGGCTCCAGAGTTTTTGTTTTGACTCCGCCACCCCTTATAAGGGTGAATGTGGTTCTTTATATATATATATATATATATATATATATATATATATATATATATATATATATATATATATATATATATATATATATATTACTAGAAGTCTGAAACTAGCAGGGTTGCCAAAGCTGTAAAGTAAAATTTAGGGCTTTAGTGTATTGTCCATATAATGAAAGTTGTTCTCCGGCAAAGAAAGGAGGAAGACAGAGAGTGAGTGGGGGGGGGGGAGATTGCCATGGAGAACTTTTTCGTGCCTTGAATACAAAAGGCCTCAGCATAATTTTTAGGTAAAAGGCAAGACTGCCATTTAAATGAAATAACCTTGACGAGTAGTTACACACAAACATAGACACACACACTTAGCTTTAAGTTGTGAAATAATAATAATAATAATAATAATAATAATAATAATAATAATAATAATAATAATAATAAGAAGAAGAAGAAAACAGTGTAAGTAAGTATTCAACATGCAATGGTTAAGAATTTGGGCTACATTTAACGCCAAGCGGTAAAATGTCCCGAGTGGTCTAAAGTACTTACTTTGCAATAGACCATAAAACAAGACGGTAATCTTGGATCTGACAAACATTGTTTTCCCCACATCGTAATTCGCAAAATAGACCGACTATAATAGATAGTCTTATGTGCATAATTTTTTTTTTTTTTTTAACTCGACCGTAAAGAAAACAATTGAATTTGTGAAAAATTAAGTCCCCACATCATAATATTCTAAATAAAGGGACAGTAGTAAATAGTTGTTATGTGCAAAATATATATATCAACTTGAAGTTGAAAGAAGAGAGAGAGAAAAAAAACGAAAATCTAAATCAAAATAGTGTGACTGTAAAGAGTGAGGAAATAGTAAATAACCGAAAACAACCAATATATACTCCCCTTTCCCGTATAATTATCACACGGTCTATACCTGCACTATAATTTGTCTCGTGTGACTATGTAATTAAGTCAATAATTGCTCCATAATTATGTTCCCACGGTTGCAAGTGAAAACACCCAGAGGGTTCGGTGTAAGGCAGCTTCACACCAAAGTGGCACGTCGCACGTGGCACACAAGTTGAAAACGAACATCCGGAAATATATGAAACATTTCACACAGAAGTGGCGTGACACGTCCCATGTGTCACGTGCGACTTGCGACTCAAGTGCACGTGGCACATGGGACGTGTCACGCCACTTCTGTGAAAGGTCTCATATATTTTCGGATGTTCGTTTTCAACTGGTGTGCCACGTGGTATGCCACGTGCAATGTTCCACTTTGGTGTGAAAGAGGCCTTAATCACCTGATCTTGCCTGGTTTATCAATCTTATTGGTATATTAGACGTACGCTATCCGAATGACCTTAAGGCTGAAGTATATTTCAAGAAAAATAAATATTACCTGCATAATCATGTGCCCCGCTGAGTATTATTATCTCAAATACATCCGTTGGTATTAAGAGATTATTCCCATGTACTCTGATCTCAAAAATAACGCAATTAAAGAAGATACTTGCCAGTTAATGGCAAAAATGCTCACCAGCTGAAAAAAAAAAAAAAAAAAAAAAAAAAAAAATATATATATATATATATATATATATATATATATATATATATATATATATATATATATATATATATATATATATATATATATATATATATATATATATATATATATATATATATATATATATATATATATATATATATATATAGATACACACACACACACACACACACACACACACACATACATATATATATATATATATATATATATATATATATATATATATATATATATATATATATATATATATATATATATATATATGCAATGAATATCTCCCTTGGGCAGATCAATTTCTGGATGTCAAACAACATAGCGGTTGGTCCCTTCAAAAAGATATTATCGAAAGATTATGGTTTCAAAAACTCTGTTGCATCTTATCTTTGCTCTGTACTACTTGTCAAAGACGAGGGAGGTCTCAGTATTTATTTAAAAACTTAACTAATTTTGGCCTTTTTATAGTAAAGGCCTATGGAAGTATGCTACAATAGATTATTTGCACTACTCTTTGCGGCAGTATTTAAACTACTATGAACTAAAATTTAAGTTAAAGAATAGTCAAGCACAGTTGCTATGGTAGATATGTAGAGCAAAGAAAACAAAAAGCAAGGAACAAAGAGACCACAAAAAAAAAAAAAAATATATATATATATATATATAAATATATATATATATATATATATATATATATATATATATATATATATATATATATATATATATATATATATATATATAACGTCTTTATTTAGCGAATATGAGAATAGCCAATATTATAGTTCTAGCGTCATTCATACGCGAGTTTGAGACAAGTTTTCGTTATAACAAATAATTCAAAATATTTCCCTTTGTAAAATGTTCTTGCTCCACTGTTCTATAAGAAATTGTTTTGTATGAACTTATTTCTTACTGATTAATATTAAAGAAATTGGAATTAGCAGTTGCAATAAAAATTACGCAATTTGACTTGAAGAATGAAAACGGTTGACTTCAATCTTAATTTCCAATCATCATCATCATCATCAATGTATTTTCAAGTGTAAAAAAGACTAGTTAATAAGTCAGTCTTTAACGGTAACAATAAAAAATATATATAGAATAAATAATAAGATCTAATAAGATCTTATAAGATCAAATACTTATAACGAAAGTCTCGAAAGTCAAGCAAAAACATATCATTGCTTTTATAAATAATTATTTTTGAACATGAATGACAAGAACTGTTAATAAACCTGAAACTTAAATTCTCTTAAATTTTGAATAACATTTTTAATCGTAGCAAGAAAATAAAAACAGTCAGGGATGCAAGTTAAAAAAAACTCGTGTGAGATTTTTACCCTCTGAAGATTACCACTGGAAGTCTTTGAATGGCTTAAATGCAAATTAAAGTATTTTTTTTACTTGTGTGAAATTAAATTTCTATTTCATTTAAATAGCTATTATATTAATTCATTTAATTCAATTAAATAATCTGATAATTGGGGAAACTTGCATGATTCTCATCGATAAAATTAATTGCACGGACAAAAAATGAATAGAATCGGACATCCATTACTTACTTACCCTTAAAGATGGATTCACTAACGAGTGAATTTTACTTAAAAGTTTTTTTACTTAAGGTAATAGTTTCTTTGCAATAATGAGGAGGTAAAAAGGACTAGATTTAATAAACAACATTTCATATATTTCAATATAATTTATTTACATATTTTTCACTAATGACTAACTTCCAACACAAGTTACAAGGTAAAAAATTTCCGTAAGAATTGCGCAAATGTATTAGTGAATAAGTACCAAAAACTTTATTATGGTGTCAACTCGGTAACATTTGTGATGGTGATGTGCACGAAATCGGAAATTCGTTATCTCGGTTCTTTTGAATGGTGTTACGTAAATTTTATGCCAGTCGCTGTGTTCTTTGAATAAATATGAATATATTGACATCAAAATGAACAATTGAAGTGACAAAATTAATGCTAAAACTGACCTTTGACCTGGGAGTCTGCGTAAACCGTCCTTCGAATTGGCTCCCCTGACCATCGAGGGCAGACTGACCACTGGGACCAACTCCGGAAGGCGGAAACGGAGGCTCCATAATGGTATGGTAAAGATATTTTAATTTTGGGGTAGTTTACAGTTTTGCGGGCCATGCCGTTCAACAACCTTACCCCTCCGCTCAAGTAAGTAGTTCGACCCTAAACTGTATAATGGGGGGGTTCCAGGGGGGCGAAGCCCCCTTTGCTAAGAGGTTAGGTAGGTGTTTTTAGTAATGATGGTAAAAAATTGTTTCGTATGCCTATTGTCGCCATTTTTGTTGTGTATTCATCCGCCAGTTCTCTAGTTAGAGCCTATCGCCATCTATTGGTAGGTTTTGAACATTGGTATGGCCCGCAAAACTGTAGGTGTCCCTAATTTTGTAAATAATTACATTGACATTTCCATTTTTGAAAAAAAAAATAGACTAGGTTAGGTTTGAATAGTTCAACCGTTTTCATGAAATGGAATTATTATTTTTCAATTGTTTTCGAGAATTTTTCTGTTTTGTATAGTCATTTTGCTCATTTTTTCCACCCAGGAAAGAAAATTTCAGTAAATTCATTATAATAGAAAGTTTGGTTTGGTTATATAGGTTAGCTCACTCCTACTTATGAGCGAGTTATTTTTTTTTTTAACTTCATTTAGAGATTATTTACATTGAAGTTGTATATCACTCGTTGCGAATGCAATGCTAAACATTTATGGGTCATTGTAATATATATTTTTTTTTAAGTTTTTCGTATATTGTAATAAATTTTAGTAAAAAAGTACAGTATTCAAAGGATCTTAATATTGGATGAACTGGCCATTTCGATTTTGTTTTTTACTGGTTAAAGCGGGATATTAGTGATTTCCTGTGCTGAGTTTTTTCAACATAATAATCAACCTCTGTTCAGTTTCTAAATATATTTAAGTAATTGTGAAATTGAACCCACAGTTGGTTTGGACAGTAAAATGGGGTCATTTTAACGTATTACTATATGAAATAATCAAGTGTGATAATTAATTCAGTAAAGATTCGTTTTATGCTCCCCTTCTATTCAGAACCAAACCTAACTAATCTGAATATATGGAAGGGTGCATAAAACAAATCTTAACGGGTATTGCTGTCAGATATGAGCGAATTTAAGATATATATATATATATATATATATATAATATATATATATATATATATATATATATATATATATATATATATATATATATATATATATATATATATATATATCTAATGGAAGTATTTACCAAAATCGATCATGTTAAAAAATCATCAGGAAATTCATATTTTAGTGTCTAAATTACTTTCCTTAACTGTCCTCCCCCCAAAAAAAAAAAAACTTACTCGCTAACCAAACCAAAAACTAAATGAACTTCATTGTCAAGTACAGAGGTACTGCTGGAAATAATTATAGGCCTCAACTTAACACAATTGATTTTGTGTAGTTTTGTAAGTGTTTTTCGTATGTACTTCAGTAAATTGTTACATATGTTACTGAAGAAAAGCACAGTAACCTACCAGTACGCGGTACACCATAAAAATGGGATCAATCCTATACTCTGCTTGGAGGCATTTCTCATCTGTCCCAGTAACTGTATCTTCAATAATAATAATAATAATAATAATAATAATAGGCCTATATTGATAAGATTAAAGGGATGGCGAGTTGACATATACTTTTTTTTTTTTTAATAATAATAACTTATTCCTGCTTTGACTGCTTTCTTAAACTCTCTTCATTAAAAAAAATCAACAGATATAAAGTTTAATTTTTGCAAAAGTAGAGCAGAAGAGTAGACCAGTCACAACTAATCCTAATCTAGCTTTACCTAACCTAATAGCCTAGCACAGTCTTATATAGTCTAGCACCATAGGGATCATATTTTAACAGATTTACTACTTAGCCAGAAATCCACTAAACAGTTTGAACTTGGGCAGGTCCATTCGTTCTCACCCAATCTAGAATAGATTTTGTATGATAATAAGTTGTTCCTGACTCGTATAATGTAGAATTCGACAAAAGTTGATACTTATATAGCCTACAATACTTCAAAGTCTAGTCCCAATTATAGCCTTACATATTGTTTCTTTTTTTGTTTTGTTTTATGGTGTGTTGCTTATTATATTCACCTATTAGACCGCCAGTGTACTTATATATCACCCTTAAAGAATTACTTTTATGTGTATGTATGTATGCTAAATAATGTGGATTCCGTACCGCGTGTAATATCTTTTCTTAACACTTTTCTTTTTGAATTTTTAATCCATGTCTCATATTTCCAATTATATTCGTTATTTACTTATTTGTACCAATCTCTCTCTCTCTCTCTCTCTCTCTCTCTCTCCTCTCTCTCTCTCTCTCTCTCTCTCTCTCTCTCTCTCTCTCTCTCTCTCTCTCTCTCTCTCTCTCTCTCTCTCTCTCTCTCTCATATGGAACAACGCAGCCTACGCTCACAGTTTCAAATGATTTTCTCAGATGGGTTTATGTGAATAGACACAACTGCTCCAGTATTTTTTTTAGTCAAAACTTAGATGACTTACTTGTGTAAGTTACAATTTCCTCTCTTGCATGTAATGTATTTTGTATGACGCTTGGACAGTACATTGATTTCTTTTATGTAATTAATTGTTATGCAGTTATAAAGCTATAATGCTTGTTAGTCTATCTAGCAGAGTCATATTAAGTTGAAATTTCTAGTTATTACGGAATTATCATCTCGCTTTAATTTTATAATATTTGACGTATAAAAAAAACGTATAAATGGAACTCTGCACGTATTGCAGGAACTTTCAGAATGCATAGAAATATAGTTTGTGTGAGTGTATGTGTGCGCGCGCCTCTGACCAAGAAACGAACAATAAATATCAATGTGTGGGCATATATTACGCGTTTAAGTTCTTGTGACAGTAAAGTTATAAATCCAAAGAAATAACGTCTAATTCAGAACGTTTTCTCTCTCTTCATGGAAGTTGAAACGATGTACACCTCCGAAGAAGAAATAAGCCTTTCTAAGAGTCATTGCCCAACAACCAAACGTCACAGGGAATTGTCTGTCCCTCTCCCATGAACCCAGAGATAATTGGAGCTGAGACCTCAAACATCTTGTGGCTCTGTCTTGAGCATCTAACATCTTCCAACATCCTCCTTTTGGAGTCATCGGCTATCCATCTCTTTATACTGACACATGGCATCTTCACCTCCTTGTTTACACTGCCACCCACCCTTATCCTAAACCACCCACCCAGCCTTCCGCCAGTCTTCATTGACATCCACCTTGCTGTAGCTTTCGCTGTTTATAAATAAAGTTGTAGGTTTTTTGAGCACATTGTTAGATTTCGTACCTATTCAATTGGGGTGACAGGCCGGATCTGGGAGATTAATGCTAATTCTCTTTCTATGCCTACATCAACACCGAATATTCTTGGATATTCGTTACACATGTCTTATTATCCCTTCACATCTGACAAGACACAATACTCCTCATCTCCGTTTCTCTTTATATTTTCTTCGTGCCCAGCTCGATGAGGGTAAATGTATTTTAATTTTATTTTTGGCCTGTCCTGGTGTCAATAATAATAATAATAATAATAAAAGATGCCCTTCCTAACGCCCTACGGCGAGATTGAGGACGAGTGTCAGGTTGATGCTTCCCGGCTCGTGTGCTCTACTACACCGGCACACACATAAGTGTTCTCTTTATCCCATATATTCGAGCTCTATAAAGCTACCCATTACTTAGTTGATACGTGGAAATATGCCTCCATGAAAAATTGTTGTGAAATTTGGGTATGAACACCGTATTGATTGTGTATTTACCCATGGCAGTTTATACAAGCCGGTATTTGCATTATTTGTTTTTCGTTTTAATTAGTTATTTGAAAGCTTTTGTGGGGGCTTAATTGTTTTTGTAATATTTGTATTTTTTTCAGTTTTCGAAATTTTACTTATTTTTATTATTATTATTATTATTATTATTATTATTATTATT
>JAXCGZ010009647.1:87500-106633 GCA_037179515.1 Halocaridina rubra
ATTATTCCTCACTGTTCGCGGCTGTGGACAAAGAAAATATATAAAACGGCATTTCTGGAAACTAGTAGCTTGGATGCTGTGACGTAGGCTATTATTAACTTTAGCCGGTAACGTAACGTAACGTCACGTAACATAATGTTACTTTGACGTCCTTATGGTTGTATTTTGATGCATGGCTGGCTGATGGAATGTCAGTGTCATGCCTCACGCGTAATGGCAACGTTAAAAGGTCAATAGGGACGAAAGAAGGGTCATCATTGAACAGGGATTCCCTGCCTGGAATGTCCATACCCCAGGGGGTGCGGACAGTGTCTTGTGCCCTTTGAGTGATGGGTCACGAGTGATCACTCATCCGGTTGTCAGAAATTACTCTTTATGTAGGGGGTGCCAACATTGCACCGTATTATATGTGATAATTAGCCCCCATTCGAATGAGGGAGAGACCTGTTGGAGCTCGGGGAGTATAAAGCTGATTGCCTTTCCTAACGTCCCAGTTTGGGATCGAACCCGCGTTAGTCGTTTCGCGATACGCGCACTTTGCCGCTGAACTATCGCTTCCCCCAGGGGGTGCCAACATTAATCAAACATTTTCTGGGGGTACGCGATATAGAAAAGGGTGGGAACCACTCTTAAGTACAGGGTGATTTGCAATATTGCCAACCACAGGGAAATTTCCCCGGTTTGGGGAATTTAGGTTATTTATGGGATTTTTTCTTTCGCAGTATAGAGAGGCATAAAAGGAAACGGTAAATACTCACGTTTTCACCTTCCACCGGACCTCATCATATGGTCCCTGTGGAAGGTGAAAATTTTGAGCATTTATTGTTTCCTATTATGTCTTTCTAAGTGTGGATTAGTCTGTGTGCTTTTGGCTTCGTGTCAAGAAGACTATATATATATATATATATATATATATATATATATATATATATATATATATATATATATATATATATATATATATATATATATATATATATATATATATATATATATATATATATATTATACAGATCGGTCATGTACTCTTTTAAATGGCGTTTCCGTATATTATCGTAGTTTTTGGTGTTATATAATCTTCTTTAGCCCAGGTTACTTTTCCCAGATTACTGTATCAATAACCACGCAGTGCTGTTGTGTTTGCAAGGTATGGTTTTAAGTGCGCTAATAAAATGCTCAGTCAATTTTGGTCGTGCGTTTTGAGAGAGAGAGAGAGAGAGGAGAGAGAGAGAGAGAGAGAGAGAGAGAGAGAGAGAGAGAGAGAGAGAGAGAGCGTTTACTCTCCTAGATTCCCTGGCAGACAACGTCATGTCATAACCATTATGAACACTAATTAAAAGTAATTTGACAGCTTTTCTTAAGTCGGTCTTTTTATGGTGATCATCATCTCGAAGCAAGTTATTTGTTGTGCTCTCTCTCTCTCTCTCTCTCTCTCTCTCTCTCTCTCTCTCTCTCTCTCTCTCTCTCTCTCTCTCTCTCTCTCCCCTCGGCTCAAAATAATATTAGAATTGGAAATACATTGTCAGGGTCAGTGAACCCGAACCCTAAAGACCCCTACAATTTCTCTCTCTCTCTCTCTCTCTCTCTCTCTCTCTCTCTCTCTCTCTCTCTCTCTCTCTCGTTCCTTTCAATCTAGATCGTCATAATGATAAATGGCCCATCCGGATAGAGAGTTATCAAGATTTGCTTTGGACGTGTCTAGCTTGTAAATACTTGACAACAGCAAAGAACAGTGTGACAAATGAAGGCTTGATAAATAACAGCTGTCAAGAGCAGTGACGGATAGAGCGTTGATTTGCGACAACTAAACAAGATTTCTTGATTGCTCGAGCGTTTAATGACAAAAGCCAAGGGAGGCATTTGCAGTAAAGGGAGCTACTTAATGACACTCAACGCAGTCGGTGAATGGTGGAGTGTTATTTTGGAGATGTTTATTCTATGGATCTTAGAGTAAAACGGTCTCAAGGAATGAGTAAACAGGGAAAACGGAGATATTTGTATTAGTTGGAGAGCTATGTAACGAAACTAAACGCAGTCTTTGAATGATGGACTGTTAGGCTATCTAGAGAGTTCGTTATGGTGGAATCATATTTTACAATTCCCCGAAGAAATTAGATGAGGTTTGTGTAAACTTTGATGAAAATAAAAATCAGATTATGCAATGTTAAAGGACTTGTTTGATGACACCTGACACAGTCTTGTATAATGAGAGTGTTATTTCCGAGGCATTTCTTCCCTGATTGGATGAATAAGATTAGGCTATTGAAGATTTTAGAAATTTTGAACGATAATCAGATTAAGGAATAGTAAGGGAACTTTTTATCATGAATAAGATTAGGCTATTGAAGATTTTAGAAATTTTGAACGATAATCAGATTAAGGAATAGTAAGGGAACTTTTTAGCATGAATAAGATTAGGCTGTTTGAAGATTTTAGAAATTTTGAACGATAATCAGATTAAGGAATAGTAAGGTAACTTTTTAGCATGAATAAGATTAGGCTGTTTGAAGATTTTAGAAATTTTGAACGATAATCAGATTAAGGAATAGTAAGGGAACTTTTTAGCATGAACAAGATTAGGCCGTTTGAAGATTTTAGAAATTTTGAACGATAATCAGATTAAACAATAGTAAGGAAACTTTTTAGCAATCTAATTACAAATAATGAAAGATGGAGTGTTGTTTGGAGGATACGTTTGTTTTCTGAATTTTGTATATTGACTGCAAGAAGGAAACTAGGCAAATGACTATTTGAGAAATTTTACTGTACTTACTTCGGTGTTTAGTTTACTCTTTGCAGCTTTATACAGTCAGTGTGAGTATCTGCATTTCTAAATGATGTTGATGAAGAGACATTTTTTACTGTAAATTGCGAACAGACAACGCAGTAAAACAGCAGATTTGAGGTAACTTCCTTTTTCAGTCAGAACAATCAACCTACTTGTATACATTCAGAGAGACTAATGATAACTAAAACTATTAAAAAAGAAAATGAAGAACATTGTCTTTATTTTTGTGACTATGTAATACCAACAGACAACACTACAGTAGTAAGTGTTATCCAGTCTAATAATACAAAGACAACGACGTTTATGATAACTAACTTTAGGAAAAAAGAACATGAAGAGCTATCGACGTGCCATTTCTCCTACGTCATGTAACCAAGCAACGTCTATCAACTGGCAAGGCATTGAATTAACTGATAAAGCACTGCATGGATCATAAAGTGGCGCCACAGAATATTGTTAATTAGCTGGTGCCAATTTTTTCGGCGCCACTTACAAGACCTTGGTGGGGGAATGGTGTCGAGACTGTATGTCTCTATAAAGAAGAGTGATATTGATCATGGAATGAGCAGCAATCTCATAAATGCCGCTTCTTGCATTGGCTCTTTAATTGTGCCACGTCTAATGAGTGATGGATTATCTGCTTAATTGCTAAGAATAAAATAGTCTGCAACACCATTTGTAAAATTTATTTTGAAAATGTGTCTTAAAATGAGAGGGAGTTCATACCTATGAAACGAATTTACATGTGGATGAATATTGTTAATGATGGATGACCTTGCATAATAAGAGCTAATTTAAGCATATTAGGAAACGTTTCGTGATATTCAAATTTCACCCAAGTGCTTATTCATTACACATACAATCTCCTCCAGTAATGGAATAATTGCTAGGAGCCTGAAATTACTTGTACTTAAGAGGCAAGTTGTAGCCTTATAAGAAGACTTGCATGTCAAATTGATTAAGTTTACGATGACGATGATGGAGAAGATGCTGTTGATGAAGATGGGCCTCCTTGAAAATGCCTCAAAAGGTCACACGTGTCTAAGGTGCCCATGTATAGGCAGAACAAGAAAGGATGTTGGAGGTGGATTAATGAAAAAGACTAAATTTAGATGCTTGAAATAGCATCATACAAATGGTACTAGTTCTGAAAATGCCTCATTGTCACACAAGTAAGCGGCGCCAATGGTTTGTTTGAGCAAGGAGGAATGTTGGCGGAAGGGTAATTGAAAAGAGAATAAGACAGGTAAAATGGCATCGCATAGCCCTTCTAATTATCCCACCGAGGGGACTCTCTAATGTAACTTTAAATCGGTACATTTAAAGTCATTTAGTATATTGGTTCATACTCGAGGGCACTCGACTCATAAAAACACAAGTCAGTGATCGAGCCCACCTCGAGGCTTTAGAAAGGACAAAACAGCCTTAAATCCCCCACACCAACTTGTCAGTGATCACCCCCATTCAAATGGGGATTAATAGTGACACATAAACGGCAAATAATAATTTTTAAGTTATTTTTACGAAGTATTTTATGCATACGTTAGAAGTGTATCAAAGACAAGTAAAATTAACTGTATCCACCATTGGAATAGGGAGATTGGATACTGTATTTCTTTCTGTGATCTTTATCAACTTTCGGAACTATCTTTGTATAAATTTTTTTTAATCAATCCCAGAATAGGCATCTGATTTACATCAATCCCATATGAACCACCTGTGTTCTAGCTCAGTCTCAAATTAGGCACCGTTAAAGGAATTGAATAATAAATAGTCGTTGAATACAAAATTAGTAAGAAGGGCATACACTCAGGGTAACGACTACATCTGCCAAAACAAGTCCTTCGCAAGAAGGCAACTGTCCTAGCCCTTAGTAGAAAAGGGAGTTCGTGACGTAAAACCGAATCCATTGTTCAGTTATACGTTAGGTTACCAGTGCCTCAGTCTCACAATAAGCACCTGACTTTTCCCTCACTCTCAAGGAAAACCCTTAAAAATGATATCAGGAGCCTTAAATGGAATTAATCATTTTTTACCCTATAGTTCCATAAAAACTGGTTATGCATTTAGTTTGGTGTGAGATAAAATTATATGTAAAGATAGTAAGGGCATACACTCAGGGTAATGACTACATTTGCCAATACAAGTCCTTCGCAAGAAGGCAACCGTCCTAGCCCTTAGTAGAAAAGGGAGTTCGTGACGTAAAACCGAATCCATCCATATATGTAATGGAATTAAATCCTTTCACATTTTTATTTGTGTATCAAGACCTTTATAGAGAGGCCATAGACTCTTATTGCTAGGTTCGGGAAACGACTAACGAGGGTTCGATCCCACTGCGGGGCGTTAGGAAGGGCATCCAGACTTAATCATGTAGTAGGTTGGCCCATTGCGATGCTACAGATGAAGGGTCTTGTGGACTTAAATAAGACTGTCCAGGGCAGTTCGATGTTAAGTCTTCCTTCAGTTACGGTTCTCTTTCTATGCCTACATCAACACCGGATATTCTTGGATATTCGTTACATATGTCTTATTATCCCTTCACATCTGACAATCCACAATACTCCCCATTTCTGTTTTTCTCCATGTTTTCTTCTTGCCCAGGCCTGCTGAGGGTAGATTTTTTTTTTTTTGGCCCATCCTGGTGTCACAATCATAAAAAATCACCCAGTTTCAACATGTCTGTGCCTACCCCCAATCGAATGTTGACTAATTGTGACATAAAAACGGTGCATCAAGATCTTCATAGGATCTGTATTCTTAAGTCATAACGAATTTTCATAATAGCCAACCTTATTTTTCTTTCATACCTCAAGACATGGTTCAATTTTGATAAGACACTCGAGGGAAAAGTATCTTAAAGAGGGTTTAAACCCCCCTTTATTCTGTGCCAAATTCAGGTTTAGAAATTATTACTCAATTTCCTAGACCATGAGCAAAAATGGTTGAAGCCATGAGTCAACTTTCCAAAAGTGAATAATGAAAATTAATATCAGACCCATATTAATTTTCCGAAGACCAGTTCAGTTACGAAGCCCTTCTGCTCCTTTTGGGGAGAACAACGGATGGGGGGGGGGGATATGAGGTTGTCTTCTTATCTTTAGTTCCCTGTCTGGCCTGCCGTCTAGCCATCTAGCCATCGTCTTTCTCACAAAAGCTATAACTTGGAGGTGATGCGTTGAGTTCTTACTGGTCACTCCTAAACCTCCTCCTCCTTCCTAATTTTGATTGTTTGGGATTTTTGTTTTGTTTTAACTTCATTTTTTCTTTCTTTTGTTTATGCAACGTACTCATGCACACTTATATAAATAGGTGTTGGTATTTATCATGTAGTAGGTTGACTCATGGCCACCAGCCGCCCGTTTCGATACTACAGCTGAAGGTTTTTTGAACTTAAATAGGTCTGTCCAGGACAGTTCGATGTTAAGTCTTCCTACAATTACGGTTCTCTTTCTATGCCTACAGCTACACTGAATAGTTTTGGATATTCATCACACATCTTTTATTATCCCTTCACATCTGACAAGTCATTACACTCTCCATCTCTGTTTCTCTTTATGTATTCTTCGTGCCCAGGCCCGATGAGGGCTATTTTATTTTATTATTTTTGTTTTTTGGCCCGTCCTAGTGTCACAATCATAAAAAAAATATTGCTCGGAGATCTTCATCTCTCTATGTGCCAAATGATTTAAATGTTTGCTTTTATCTTCATGTATTAAGTTCTTTTTACCTTTTCTGCTTTTGTTTAATAGTGTGCTCATCCATACTCACATAAATAGCCGTTGCTGTGTTGCTTGGAGATCTCCACCTCTTTATATGCCTTATGCTTGTGATGTTTCGTTGTAACTTCTTCAATTCTATTCCTTTTACCTCTGCTTTTTTTTTCAAATACTTTTCATCCATATATATATATATATATATATATATATATATATATATATATATATATATATATATATATATATATATAAAACCCTGAGGGAGGGGGGCTAGAATACTTCCTTCGTGTTCCTCTGCGTATCATAAGAGTCGACTAAATGGGACTGAGCGAAGGGACTGGAAATCCCCTCCTCTGTATTTTCTCTTCCCAAAGAGTCAGAGTATTTTGCCTTATAAGGAAAATAACTCATGTATATATAGATAGGTAGAGATATATTATTATTATTTTTATTATTATTATTATTATTATTATTATTATTATTATTATTATTATTATTATTATTATTATTATCCTCCTCTTACACTGTTATTGCTTGTTGCACTGTACACATAAATTTTGTTTACATAAGTCTTTTTACCATTTGTCATATTTGTTGTATTTCCCTTTCATTTCTCGTCTTTCTTCATCATTGTTCTCTCTCATTGCCTTTTTGGACATTCTCTTTCACCTCATGCCCGCCACCCCCGACCATACTCTTCTTCCAAGACTATAAATTATACGGAGGAAAAGAGAGAGAGAGAGAGAGAGAGAGAGAGAGAGAGAGAGAGAGAGGAGAGAGAGAGAGAGAGAGAGAGAGAGAGAGAGAGAGAGAGAGAGAGAGAGAGAGAGACGTTTTACAAAGCGTTTATGAAACTTCTTCCCTTATGTGGATTTTCTAACAAGGCAGTATTTGGACGTGTAATGATATGCTTAGAAGGAACTAATATTCTCTCTCTCTCTCTCTCTCTCTCTCTCTCCTCTCTCTCTCTCTCTCTCTCTCTCTCTCTCTCTCTCTCTCTCTCTCTCTCTCTCTCTCTCTCTCTCTCTCTCGTAGAATAAAAGACAGCTGTGGAGTTTATTACATGTTTCATATTTAAAAAAGATAATTGACAATGTATCATCCTTTGTAAATTTATGTAACCTAACCTCATTTTAAATCTCCGCTATGTAGCTCCAGACTATCCGATTGCGGTATCTCAGTGGTAAGGTTCGTGAGTCAGATAGCGACTAACTTGGGTTCGATCCCACAGCGGTGTGTTAGGATGGGTATCCAGTCTTAATCCCCCAGTTTCAATATTTCTCTGTCCACCCTCATGCGAATGGGGACTAATTGTAACTCATAAAAAGGTGTATTTTAATAAATTTGGTCCGGCATACTATGGAAGTGCTTTGTCGCAATCTAATTTTTTGGCCTTTTCCACTCTATCGTTTGGTTTTGTTGATTTGTAAATATAAATTTTTATTTAAGATAATGGAGTAATTATTATTTAATGTATTAGATAGTTTCCTACCTTCATGATTTTATTTTTCCTCAGGAAAATATTTATAGATGATTGATTACTTCAACTAACGAATAATTCATTACACAGAATAGATAAGGCACTATTTCTTAAACAGTGTAAATCTAGGATACCATATTGTTAGTTAGCTAGACACACAAATGGATTTCATTAACTAACTAACAATATGGTATCCTAGGTTTACACTGTTTAAGAAATCGGGCCACGGCAACTATCTCTCTTCATATAAATATTTACCTTTAATGAAAGTTCGAATGATATAAATAACAACGGCAGCTTACAGAGTATTTAGAAATAACAGGTCATTAGTAGAACTGAATAATAGGTACAAGGACTTTTTCCTCACAAGTGAATGTAAACTTTGTAGGTACCGCGGTAGTGCAGTGATTAGAGCATTCAACTCAGTAAGTGACAAACCTGTGCTCGAACTCACCGCGGGGCGCTAGGAAGGAAATCCGGCCTTTATTTCCCACCCCAAACCTGCTTATGTAACCCCCATTCGAATGGGGATTGGTAGTGACACATAAGACGGTAAGCAACAACAACAACAACAACAACAAATGTATATAAAGATTGTCTATAAAGAAATTACGAATGACAACTTGTTCCGGTTTTACGTCACGGACTCTCTTTTCAACCAAAAGCTAGGACGGTTGCCTTCTTGCGAAGGACTTGTTTTGGCAGATAGCTACACCTCTTGGCAACACCAAGCCCGTGGTAGAACCAACTGTGTAATAGGTAAAGGAGAACTTCCTTCACAATTAGATATGGAATTCGTCTTTAATAAAACCGTGAATCATAATTGGAACCATAAATCGCTACTCTCTCTCTCTCTCTTTATAATTTTGTATAATCGTTACTAGGATGCTACTCTTTTAGAAACAGCAGTTGAGTCAATTGTATGGTAGGCCAGTGGATAGGCATAAGAACATATTCACAACATTAATTATAAGCAGTTGTATAAAATAAGGTTATAAACCTTTGTATATAATAAAATTGGATATAATTTGGATCGTAAAATCGCTACACCTTGGAAATAAAACGCCAGTGTTATAACAATCTGTATATTGAGGTCATGTACGTGAATAGATTGTGTAGTTATTTTTAGGTCAATTCTTAAGTCTGTTTATATCATGTTTAATTGTCTTTATGTTTGTTTTAAGTTTGTAACCCAGCCACTGAGGGGGGCAAGCCAGCCTCAACTTGGTGCCGGTCCCAATCCCGGGTAGATGGAGAGGGTTGGCGGCAGGAAGGGCTTCCGGCCATAAAATTTTTGCCAAAGCCAAAATATGGCCAGTACAGATAACTGGCCAGAAACATCGACCCCACATAAAAGTGGGAAAAGATGTAGACGAAGAAGAAGAAGAGATTTGTTTTAAGTTTGTATATGTTTAGCTGCTTTTTATTTCACTAATGTCTGTGTGCACTGTATAATGTATCAAAATTAGTTCCTATGAATGGGGGTGGACGCAGACAGTTCGGAGCTTGGGAATTAAGGCTTGATACCCATCCTAGCGTCCAGCGGTGGGCTCGAACACGGGTTTATCACTGCCGAAGTTGAGTGGTCTAAACAGCGCTACCGCAGTCGTAATATTTGTAACATATAGACTTCTGTACAGTATTAACAACTAGTATAAAATGGGTATTTTTTTTATTTAATTTAACTGTAAAAAAACTGGTCTCGTATCATACAGGGTGGGTCAAAAGTCACATTTTTTTTTTCACCTACAGGGTAAAGGATCACTTCTGTATAGTATTAACAACTAGTATAAAATGGGTATTTTTTATTTAATTTTACTGTACAAAAAACTGGTCTCGTATCATACAGGGTGGGTCAAAAGTCACATTTTTTTTTTCACCCTACAGGGTAAAGGATCACTTCTGTACAGTATTAACAACTCGTATAAAATGAGTATTTTTAATTTAATTTAACTAAAATGACTGGTCTCGTATCATACAGGGTGGGTCAGAAGTCACATTTTAATTTTTTTTTAACACCTAAAGGGTAGAGGATTACTTCGCTGAGGTTCTCCTTGATGATTACTACTCTTAAATACCAACGTAACTTAGAGAAGTGTATACCTAAAGCGAGGAAATCCCTCGCCCAGAAGGGTTGAACAAAGTAAAAGAATATTTTAACCTGTGACTTTTGAGCCTCCCTGTATCTGCAGTTATAGTTTTTTTTTTTTTTTTTTTTTTTTTTTTTGACACCAGAATGGAAAAAACAAAAGAATAAATCTGCCCTCATCGGGCCTGGGTGCGTAGAAAACATAAAGTAAAGGGAAACAGAGATGGAAAGTGTTGTGTCTTGTCAGATGTGAAGGGATAATAAAAGATGTGTAGCGAATAGGAATACCTTTAGAGTGCCAGCTAAGTTTTCTCATTCAGTAATACTAGCAATCTGAAATTTTTTTGTGGCCGCTTTTATTTATCGCTATTACTCCCCATTCAAATGGGGGTGGACACAGCAGTTTGAGCATATAACCACGATAAATGGTAATCTTTTAAAGGTGAGAAGGGTTAGGGGTTAGGGACTGGGGATGGCATTGTTGTAAATGATCCTGTAAGCCGGTGTCGCACAAGCAGAAAGATTCGTCAACTTTTGAATGGAAATTGGCAGTGCAAGAAAGTTAAAAAAAAAAAAAAAAAAAAAAAAGACGAGGTTTATTAAACAGGAAAATGAGTTGGTTTTGTGTCGGAGACTTATATATGGGCCGCAGTAGCTTAGAGGTAGAGTGCACGAATCGGGAAGCGACTGACACGGTTTAGAAACAGTTATAGCTAAAAATACTTAAGCCCATTCACATAAAGATATTGTCAGTGTTTATTATAGGACTCTTACAAATTTGTTTCCATTTTCAATTACAAATTAAAAAAGTAAATCTGTACATATAATTATTGCTAAAAAAAATCCCTTGAACCTGTGTCACACGAACATGAAATTCGGCGAGATATAGAATCGGGAGCATTTAACTTTTATAATTATATATCCATTTTCTGTTTATTACATGCATAAAACACAAAAGAAAAAATGAAAAAATAAATATTGATGACTATGATTGATTCAGTTTTCCGTCACTGATTCCCTTTTCTTATAAGGACAGAAATAGTATCTACTTTCGAAGGATTGGTTTTGGCAGTGTGAGACCGTTAACCCGAGTGAATGCCATTTATAACCTCATATTGTGGCGGGTCTCGAATCGACGACCTGGCGAATCAGAGTCGAGCCATCTACCACCCAGCAACGACGACCACAATGAAGAAACAAATATTAATATAAACAAATAGCCCACCATAAGCCCAAACCTAGCTACAAAATCCACTAATAGCCCAAATTAGCTACAAAGTCGCTAGGTAACCTCAAGAGGAGAAGCTCTCTCTCTATACACTCATCAGCGGAGATATTTGAAGCGTGGTGTCTTGTCATATAAATAAGATATACTAGAGTATGTTTGCTGTTTGGTGTCACTATTACTCCATTCAAATGGGGGTGGACACAGATACCTTAGAACTAGGGAATTAAGGTTTGGATATAAAAATAAAAACAGATGGTTTGACGATTGTCTGGAAGACTCCGGCATCATCAACGATTTTCGTATTTGTGCGACTCAGGTCTCGGCTTCAGTAGACATGTTTGGGGAGCTACACCTTAAATGGCGTCTATGAATTGGTGTTAGTGATCGTCCTTCGGCCAGCCTTGTCACGGTGATGAATTTCTAGGTAACAGGTGGCTGGTGATGACTGGTCTTTTTTTCTTCTTCTAGTTTTTTAATTTTGTTTTATTTATTAATTGGGTTTACCATTATATATATATATATATATATATATATATATATATATATATATATATATATATATATATATATATATATATATATATATATATATATGTGTGTGTGTGTGTGTGTGTGTGTGTGTGTGTGTGTATCTATTAATTCTTCAAATACTGTTTTTGAGTTAGAATCAATGCCATAGTGGGCACGTGATGTACATTAATCCCAGATGAATCACCTGCGTTCAACCTCAGTCTTAAATTAGTCACCTTACGAGGCAATGAATACTACAAAATGAAGTAAAACTACAAAGAGATAATATCCCTTTAAGAGAAAAGTTTACAGAGCAAAAGAAACAAGTAAAATCATTATTAAGTAGCAGTAAGAAACAATATTACAAAAATGAATTTCAAAACGCTAAAGGCAATATCTCTGATACATGGAAAATTGCTAAAACCATGCTTTCCAATAACTGTAATAAAAGTAGTAACATATCAATTATACCCGATGAGGTAGATGTAAGTGCTAAAGCAGAAGAGTTCAATAATTTTTTCGCTGAAGTGGGGAAAAAAAAAACTTTGAAAAAACAAAAAAAGAAATAATAAATGAAATAAATAATAGTAATGGTGGTAGTAATAATGATGATGGTAGTAGTAATAATAATAGTAATGTTGATAATGGTGTAAATAATAATGATGGTGGTAGTAATGGTAATGATAATAGTGATGATGGTAGTAATAATAATAATAATGTTAATTTGGAAGAACATAGTGCATTCAATAGAAGTAATGATGTCTTTAACCCTACTACAGTAGATTGTAATACAGTAATCTTAGTAATAAAAAATCTGAAAGACTAATGCATATGGATCAGATGGAATTTGTTTTCGTTTTATTAGAGATTCATTATTTGTAATAGCATATTTTCTGACGGTAATAATCAATACTTCCATAGTTACCAATATTTACCCAGATTTATGGAAAAATCCCCATGTAATTCCTGGTTTTAAAAATGGAAATCCTGACGACGTCTCTAACTATAGACCAATCTCTTTACTACCAGTTTTATCAAAGATACTTGAAAAGATTGTTGCAAATCAGTTAAGTGAGTTTCTTGAAAAAAATAAACTTATTGCAAAAAGTCAACACGGTTTCAGGCCAAAATTATCAACTGAAACTGCCTTATTGAAAATATCAGATGAAATATACAAAAATATAGATAAGAAAATATCATTGCTACTACTACTCGATCTTTCTAAAGCTTTTGATAGTGTAAACCATAGTATTTTATTAGAAAAATGCAAAAAAATGAACATTGACCCAAGCTGGTTCGAGAACTATTTAAAAAACCGCTACCAGTCAGTCAGAATAAAAGATGTAGTTTCAAGTTCCAAGAAGGTATTGTTTGGGGTCCCTCAGGGATCGATCCTAGGACCTATACTTTTTCTAATATATGTAAACGATCTAGTAAAATATTTACCTAACTGTTATGTCATTCAATATGCTGACGATACTCAAATCTTAATTGAAGGAGAAATTAATGATTTAGAAAATATTATTCGTAGAGCAGACGAAATTTTGTATATGGCTAAACGTTATTTTCTAAAAAATGGTTTGTTACTTAATGAAACTAAAACCCAATCTATTCTTATCGGATCCAAACAATTATTATCAGAAGTTGATGACAATCTTCATATAAATTTTAACGGTAATATCATTAAGCCAATGAACTCGGTAAAGAACCTAGGTGTCTATTTTGACCGTTACATGAATTTTGAAATGCATATAGATGAAATTTATAAAAAAGTAATGGGTACTCTAATATATCTCAATAGGGTAAAAGACTCATTTGAAACATCAACTCGTATAATAATTGTCCAGTCCTTAGCTATGAGTTTTATTAATTACTGTCTCAAAGTTTGGGGATGTACAAATAAGACTCAATTACAAAGAATACAAAAGTTACAAAACTTTGCAGCACGAGTGGCTGTTGGCAATGTAAGAAAATACGAGCACATCTCTCCTGTTTTAAAAGATCTAGAATGGATAAAGATTAGAGATAAATATGTTTTTGATATATGTACCTTTGTTTTTAATATACTAAGAAACAATCTTCCTGATTGCTTGTATAATTTTTCTACAGTAAGCTCAGTTACCGGGTTAACTACCCGTCAAGGGGAAGATTTATTAGTACGAAGGTCTAAAACTGATATTGGCTCAAGAGATATAAACATTCGTGGACCTCATTTATATAATCAGCTTCCCAGAGAACTAAAAAATGCTGGTTCAGTGTATACTTTTAAATATAATCTTAAGAAGTTACTCTTAAAGGAAGATTTTACTTGTAATTTTTAATGGTACACTCATCTTTATGATTTGTTTGTTTTAGTATGTCTATATCGTACACCACAGATGTCTATCTGGAATATATATGTATCTTATTTGAATACCCAATGTACTTTGGAAATAAAGGCTTATTATTATTATTATTATTATGAATAAATTAAAACTTGTTGAATATAAATTTTACCGCTGGATTAGGTTAACTTACCTAAACTTCCCTAACATGAAGCCGTTTCTCTTCCCTCAATCGCAGATTTAGCACCTAAAATGACGTCGAATTGCTATTCTAGGATCGTTCTTTTAATCACCCTATATATCCACTATCACTAAGAAGATATTTGTGTTCTCTCAGAAAACATGAAGTTTTATTGCTTATACTGAGTCTGACTAGGTTACTGTTGCATCACATAATCTTTTTTTTTTTGTCTAGCAGATTCGACGAAAGTATTGGGTGGCTCAGTAGGTTACCTTCATCCAGTTTTTTTCGGTACGGTGCCACTTTTCGCCGAACTGAATATCTTCATATGACATATAGGGCTCGCGTACTTCATTTATATATCCATTTCAATGGAGTTTGAAAAATAGCTCTTTTTTTTATAGTTAAGATATATTTTCAGCTACTTGTTTCGCCCATAAAACTTGTTCTCTATTTAATTGAACAGTATGTATTACCCTCTTACTTATTAGTTCAATTATATATCTACTTATAAGTTACTTTTAGATTGTATAAGAATAACCATTGTACAAAAATGGAAATAAATGTTTGTTTGTTTGTTTGTTCTCACGTGCAGAGATTATCTTATTTGTTCCTTCTATAGTGCGAAGTCTCAAGAGAAATTCTGTAAATATTAAACAATGTCCCTAAATTAGGGATGCTTTTGTGAAGAAGGATCTTACCGTCTTGTTAGAGAATAGAAAAGGTTCAGGAAAGTTGTCATAGGGACAGACAGTAATATCTCTGCAACTTGTCTGTATTTTTTTTTTCTCTTCTTACCTTTGGAGGAGGGTAGGGAGCTTGTGCTAACAATCTCATAATTTGAAAAAGCCCATGGTAGCGTCCGCGACTTTGAGGCGTCAGGTCGAGGGTTCGCGCCCCGTCACGGTCTGAGGTTAGCAAGGGCATGCACTCTGGGTAACGATTACATCTGCCAAAACAAGTCCTTCGTATGAAGGCAACCGTCCTAGCCCTTGGTAGAAAAGGGAGTCCGTGACGTAAAACTGGAACAACAATTTGAAAAAGCCCTAGGGGGGGAGGGGTCCTTCACGCCTTGCCCAACAACAATGGGGGACAATAAATACTCGGGGTATCTTTTCTGTTCTCGTGTTGTAAGTTTTATTCCATGTGTTTCCCTCTCAGCGGGAGGGTACATTATGTGTCCCTTGTCCCGACGTGTGTCGCGTGAAATAGGTGACTTATTAATTAGCTACTTGTTTTATAAGGAGAGAGAGAGAGAGAGAGAGAGAGAGATTACCATTCGCAATATTTTTTCAAGTTCTTCAGTTGTAAACTATTAGCTGCTCCAATTATAAGTGAAGAGAGGGAGAGAGAGAGTGAGTGAGTTGGTAGTATTAGCATATTGTTTTTTCAAGTCTTTCAGTAGTGAAGTTCGTCCTGTAACAAACACCGGAGATGACGTAATTCATTCTCAGTAACAATTGTGAAATAAGTACATTTATGTTAAACCTCCGAATATTCAAATAGAATGTAAACAGAGATGCTTTAGCATCTAAAATTATGTGAACAAAATTGAATTCGAGTGGTAATATACAGATGATTGTAAAACATCTTGAAGGATGGTTAAGATACACCACAACTTCGCAAGCGAACCCAAAAGATGCTTTATTGAGAGAGAGAGAGAGAGAGAGAGAGAGAGAGAGAGAGAATGAATTTCTACTACTGCTGGTGGTGTCCAATTAACAGCATTCAGTAGGGATCCCACAGGGTGGCCCAACCTGTTGGATGTCGAAGTATTTTGCACTCGTACGAAACTTGGATAGGACAGCCTGTCCAAGATAGTTTCAAGTTTGCACCGAGGTGGTTGGCATCTTGGGATTTCTCGTACTCCCCTTTTCCCCTTTTTATTTCGAGTATTTTCATGGTGATGTGATCTGTCTTGCTGAATCTTTCAGACTCTGAACTGAAAAGGATCATTGTAGGTTTTCATCTTTTATTCTCGGATTCGGTTTTACGTCACGAACTCCCTTTTATATTAAGGGCTAGGACGGTTGCCTTCTTACGAAGGACTTGTTTTTGCAGATGTAATCGTTACCCTGAATGTATGCCTTTACTAACCTCAGTCCGTGACGGGGCGCGAACCCTCGACCTGCCGCTTCAGAGTCGCAGATGCTACCATTTTGCCAAGGAGACTACTTTCATCTTTTATTCTCGCTCCGCCGAAATTTAGTTTGTGGTTCGTAAAGAAGCTATACATTGAAATATTTTTTTTAAAGACTTCATTCTACTTTGCAGTATTTCCTGGAAGTATTTTCTTGGAGACTTCATTCTACTTTGCAGTATTTTATTGGAGACTTCATTCTACTTTGCAGTATTTTCTTGGAGACTTCAGTCTACTTTGCAGTATTTCCTTGAAGTGTTTTTTTGGAGACTTCATTCTACTTTGCAGTATTTTCTTGGAGACTTCATTCTACATTGCAGTACCTCCTTGAAGTGTTTTCTTGGACACTTCATTCTACTTTGCAGTATTTCCTTGAAGTATTTTCTTGGAGACATCATTCAACTTTGCAGCATTTTCTTGGAGACTTCATGCTACTTTGCAGTATTTTCCTGTATTCTCTCGAGTCCTTAGTTTTTTTTTTTTTTTTGAACATATTTCCTTTATTTTTGTTTTTAGAATAATTTTCTGTACTATTGTTGGATACTGCATTTTGTCACGTGGATTCCGAAGAAGGTAGGACAATTGCCATTTAAAATAACTATCCCCTAGTAAAAATTGCCTTTTCAATATTCAGTAATGAATACTATAGATTAGTTTTCTATATTGCTAACCTAATCTAACATAACCTAACCTTCTTTTCATTTATTTATTTATTACAACTTACATTTCATTTTTATTTTATCAAGGGGCAATCGTCCGCTTTTGCATGGAGAGCTGAGGGTTTTTGTCCTAGGGGCAGTTGTCCTAAGAGGCAGTGGGTCTTTAACCGTTTTCTAGTGTATTATTCGAATGTATGTATTTTGTGCTATTATAGTACTTAGTACGAAAGTGTACAGTGCTATTTTGTTTCACTTCTTACATACCAAGAGAAGAGAGAATGAGAAAACATTTAGTATTTTTTTATTTTTTATATTTATATTCTAGACACTGTTTTTGATTAGATGTTTTTTTTATATCTATTGATATATGTATTAGTACCTAAGGCTGTGGTTACTTCCCGAGGCCGCGCTAGGCAAACGCAGTAGTGCAGGAATTAAAGCAATCTTCTCGGGAAATGACAGACTCACGATCGAACCCACCGCGGTGCACTTGACAGTTCATCCAACCTTAATTTCCCATTGCCAGTCTGTCTGTCGACCCTCATAATGAGGATTGAGAGTGACTTAAAACGGCTAACTACAACTTGGGGCCGCGGTAGCTTATTGACAGAGTGCGCAGGTCAGAAAACGACTGACGCAAGTTCGATCCCACCGTGGAGTGTTAGAAAGGCCGTACTATCCTAATACTCTAGTTCTAACATGTTTGTGGTCACCCCCATTTGAATGGTGACTAATAATGACACACAAACCGGTGCATTATCTTTGAAATACTACCTCTCCTCTTGAAGCTTCATTGTATATCCCTGCTCTCTTCTGGAAGTATTCAGCATATATCCATAAGGTCCTCTTGACGCATTCATCATGTATCCATAAGGTCCTCTGGAAGCATTCAGCGTATATCCATAAGGTCCTCTGGAAGCATTCAGCATATATCCACAATGTCCTCTAGAAGCATTCAGCGTATATCCATAAGGTCTTCTGGAAGCATTCAGCGTGTATCCATAAGGTCCTCTGAAAGCATTCATCGTATATCCATAAGGTCCTCTGGAAGCATTCATCGTATATCCACAATGTCCTCTGGAAGCATTCAGCGTATATCCATAAGGTCCTCTGGAAGCATTCAGCGTATATCCAGAAGGTCCTTTGGAAGCATTCAGCGTATATCCATGATGTCCTCTGAAAGCATTCAGCATATATCCATAAGGTCCTCTGGGAGCATTCAGCCTATATCCATAAGGTCCTCTGGAAGCATTCAGCGTATATCCATAAGGTCCTCCGGAAGCATTCAGCATACATCCATAAGGTCCTCTGGAAGCATTTAGCGTATATCCATAATGTCCTCTGGAAGCATTCAGCGTATATCCATAATGTCCTCTGGAAGCATTCAGCGTATATCAATAAGGTCCTCTGGAAGCATTCAGCGTATATCAATAAGGTCCTCTAGAAGCATTCAGCGAATATCCATAAGGTCCTTTGGAATCATTCAGCGTATATCCATATGCTCCTCTGGAAGTATTCAGCTTAGAGCCATATGCTCCTGTCATAGGCGTTGCCCTAGTAGTAATAGTAGCAGCTTCGTGTAAGGTTATGTTCTCTGTCATTTAGATGAAGATTCCGTTCGGAGCAACAACACTCCAGAATTCGTTGCTATACGAAACTGACTCCCCAAATTCTAGTCTTTTTCCCCTCACTGGTCTCCGTCACTTCACTTCTCCCTCCTTTTACACCCTAGAATCCTGGCTACTTCCCTATCACATGATTCTTCCTTCCTCCCTCCTCCTTCCCTCCCCTCCCCCATGCCGCACTGAAAATGCAACACGTCTCGTACACGTCATCTCTCAAATATGGCTGCTGTTTATACCTTGTTTTCATTCCTTTATACCATTGAGAATAGATTGAGAAAAGTCATATTAAGCATTCGCAACCAACAAATATAGCTACAGTGAGTGGGAGACTCCTGGAGGGCTCTTTGGGATATCATAGATAAGCGATATCCTTGCACGGTCACTTATATA
>JAXCGZ010009648.1:0-10000 GCA_037179515.1 Halocaridina rubra
TAATTAGCATTGCATATACCTACATGAATATATTCATTGAGAGACTATATTATAACTATCATTTATTTTGTCATTAATTTCATCATTTTCTCATGAATAATTGGAATTTGTTTGTAAAGCTAATCTAAATCTTAGGAAATCCTTAATTATGTATAATATGATAAAATTATATACTTTTATTTTAGAATGTGATGCTCGTCTGCTTTGTTTACAGAACGGACGAGGATTCTCTCTGAGGACAGCATCAGGTGATGACCTATTGTTAGAGACTCGTAAAATTCGTGTAAATTTATGAGCCTCCCATTTCGCCCCTTGGACTAGTGCTGTCGAATTTGTCAAGCAGTGACTCTATTTTAATATTGTATAAAGTTTATGGATTTTGAACAATTATTATTTTGTTATTGTGTTGTTTATTTTGATGTGTCCAGCAGTCGTGCCTGGAGCTATAACTCTTTGTTACTAAAGTAAAATTTAACCTTTTCTTTTGGGCTGAAATATTGCTCCATTATAATATTAACTTTTTTCCAATATATTTTTATATTTTATTGATGAGTCTTTCATTTAAGCCTGGATTTATGCAGTGTTCAGTTAATATTATTTAGTGTATTTGTGTTCTTAACCAGTGGGAGTTCTCCACTAACTCATTAAGCAAACGTAACTCATGCCCTTCCCCTTTAGTACCGTACAGTTTGTCTTATATTTAATTATAAGCCAGTAAGTTTTAGCCCAACTTTATTTGAAGTTGGTGGAGTAAATATTTTTGTGTACGGTAGCCTGCAAAAAACTGAGAGTAGACTATTCATTGACCAGGTGAAAGCAGGCATTCTGGGAATAGTCACCACATATTCTAGTTTTTTCTGGTCCTTCGAACCGGATATTGTGCCTAGCCTAGCTAGCATACTTTACTACATTTACTGAATGGAATTTGGAATAGGCTACCTTTGGTATTGTTTTTGAACTTTGATATTAAAACACTGCGCATAAATCCATGGCATATTTTTTGTGATAACACTGCTGATGTCGAATTCTTTAGTCCAAGGGAAGGTTTAGATTAGCTATTTGAATACATGCGTGTGTAATAAAGTGTACCTAGGATATAAATATTATAATCCTAGTGAATTTTGGTATTAGTTTAGTTTGGCCACCTAGCCAAAATTATTGTGATTTGTGCAAGGTAAAGATTAATCCAGCAAGATGTCTTTACCATCAATTGATGAAAGTAAAGCGTTTGAACTTTATAAGGTTGTAACCGATGATCTGACAGATATGCTCAGTTCTATAGAACATGACCTTAAAGCGTCTCCTCCACCATCCTTACGGTCGTTACAGTTTTCAGAAACAGAACTTACAAAGTTGTACGAGTCCATTGAAGTACATTGGAGAGCTAGTCAAGATGCTATTGATAGTACCCAGCTTAGCCAAGTTTCTAGAGAGCACAGAACTCTGAAACGTAATGCCTATAAAGTGCTCATACAAATTAAGTCAGCTATAGATGATCATTTGTCCTTTGGTAGTCAAGCACAAGCTACAACTAGTCAAGCTCCTAGTCAGACAGTAGTACCTGCTAGACCCCTTCCACACCCTAAGTTGCCTGAGATTAAGATTCCTGAATTTGATGGTCAGTTGAGTCAGTGGAATTGTTTTTGGGATTCCTTTAGTAGTTTAATTGATAGTCGTCAAGACATTGACCCAGTATTGAAATTTAACATGCTCAGATCTTATTTGAGAGGTAAAGCTTATAGAACCATTGAAGGTCTTCCCATAACTAGTGGTAATTACAGTATAGCATTAACTTTGTTGAGAAAAGGCTTTGCCGATAATGACCTTTTGTTGCAACAATTACATTTAGATTTGATGGACATGAAACCCCCTGAACATAATTTAACTGAGTTGACTGAATTTCATTTAACATTTCAACGTTTGTTGATGCAAATAGAGGGTGTAACCCAAGTACCTTGTGATGACTACCTAATAAAAGACATAATTGCTAAGAAACTTAGTCCTAAAACTTTAGAGTATCTTTTTAATAAGTACAGTACTTATACTTTGACTATTACACAATTGAAGGATGGTATTGGACACCTTATCAAGGTCATGGAATGTTCTCGTATTCTCTCTGATCAGTCTAGGAATAAGCAAGGTTCACATTCTGATGCACATTCCAAAACTAAAGTAGTAATTAGTCAGAATTCTAGTACAAATTCCAATCATAGGTTTAGTACAGTACCTAAACAAGTAGTTGTGTCCCAGACTCAAAATAAGTCTAACTCGTCATCTAGCAATTCAAGTACTTGGAACAAACCTTGTCTCTTTTGTAAGAATATTCATAATACTAAGTTTTGTTCTAATTACGCAACTCATGAAGCCAGGAAGAACAGAGTTAGAGAGTTAGAACTATGTTTTGTGTGTATGCAGAAAGGCCATAGAGCCTCACAGTGTAGAGAGACGGCCGAGTGTAGAAATTGTAATGGCAAACATCATACCTTTCTCTGCATGAAACTAACCAACCATAGTACTGCAGTTAATCAAGTGTCAGTTGCGTCTAATGCCCCAACAGTTATTAATAATGGAACTAACCTTAACAGTAACATTCCCACTAATCAAGTAGTAGTGGATGATAAGTTTAGAATCCTGTCAGGAAGAGATGACAGTGTCGCTAATTCCGTTCAAATAGATGTCCAGACTAATAAGGTTCCACTTCCTTCAGTAGCACTTCCTACAGCAATTGTTAAGATTTCTGGTGCTGGGGTACGTGAAACAGTTAGGATGTTTTTAGATACCGGCGCTCAACGGTCTTTCATTCATTCTGCAGTAGTAAAGCGCCTTAAACTCAATCCAGTGTTTCGTATCTCACTTAAACTGACTTCATTTGGTAATCAAACCGAAAACATTTTGTGTGACGTCGTTCGTGTTGTAGTACGCATTGGTACACAACGTATTCCGATTTATGCTGTCGTCTATGATAAGGTTAACACTACGTTATATGTACCTGGCATTGCTAGAGTTGCAGAAACACTCACAAAAAAGGGGATCAAACTGGCAGATCCTAACGTTGAGTGTGATGTGATTAGTGACATAAGTATGGTAATTGGTGCAGATTACTATTCTAGATTTGTGACCAACCATACTTTCTATTCTGGAATTGCACTTTTGTCTAGTCCAGCAGGTTCGATTATCTTTGGGCCTATGCCAAAGTGGGCAATTAGTTCTCAGTCAGTTAACACAGTTAATGGGCAACATGTGCTTTGTGCTCGTGTAGGAGTACAAACCCTTGAGTCCGAAGTTCAGAACCTTTGGAATTTAGATGTTATTGGTATTAAGAATGAAACTTTAACACCTGAGGAAGTACAATCAGTGAGTCATTTTGAGTCCACTTGCCAGAAGGCAGACAATCAGTATTTCGTGGAATTACCCTTTAAGGGCACTGAGAGACCAGCAACTAACTATAGAAGAGCTTATGGTCAGCTCATGTCACTAGCTAAATCCTTTGCATCTCGTCCAGAACTTTATGGACAATACTCAGAGATTTTTAATGAGTACATTGAATTGGGATTCATTGAGAAAATTGATAACCCTACAGTTACATATGGGTTGACTCATTACTTGCCTCATCATCCAGTCTACAAGAATTCTCCTACCACTCCTATTAGAGTAGTGTTTAATGCTTCTAGTAGAGCTGATTCACAGTCAAAGAGTCTGAATGAATGTTTACTAACAGGCCCAAGCCTAACCCATAAACTTGTTGATTCACTCATTGAATTTCGTACTAACCCTGTAGCTGCTGTATCAGACATTTCCAAAGCCTTCCTACGTATAGGTATTTTGCCAATCTGCAGAGATTTCTGTAGATTCTTGTGGTTCGAGGATGAAACACTTCAGAAAATAGTTACCTATAGATTTAAAGTAGTACTCTTTGGTACAACATCATCTCCCTTTTTGCTTCAGAAAACACTCACATATCACTTGGAGACACATTCACATCCAGTAGCTAAGTCTCTGATCTCTCATTTATATGTAGATAACTTTGTTTGTACCTATTCAGACTCTGAACAGTTAAAAACAGAGTATCCCATAGTAAATTCTATTTTAGCAGAAGCCTCTATGCCATTACAAGGTTGGGTGAGCAATGATGTAAAATTTTATGATGAAGTAGGTGTTAATCATGACCAATTGGATCTGAATAATATAAATGTTTTAGGAATTTCTTGGAATGTTGTAAACGATGAAATCAAATTGTACTCCAGTAAGAAAGTGTGCAAGGAGGAGTGTGTGCATCACCAAATCACCAAGAGATTAGTTGTATCTGTAATTGCTAGTGTATTTGATCCTTTAGGATTGTTATCACCAATCTTGATCAAAGGAAAGTTATTCATTTCAAAATTATGGAGAAGTAAGTGTTCTTGGGATGAACCTTTGCCAGAACCTTTAGTACAAGAATTTTCAGTTATTTGCAGAGATTTGAATCAGTTGTCAACCATTCAATATCCTAGATTTGTAATTGTCCCTGGTGTATTAGATTTGCTCATATTTTGTGATTCATCTAAAGTAGCTTATGGATTAGGACAAATGTTGTCAGGACTTAGGAAGCAGTTTTGGATCTCTAAAGGTAGAGTTATTGTGAAGAAAATATTAAAACCATGTATTTTGTGTAAAAAGGCAGTTGTCAAGACGATCTCTCAACCAGTTCCCCCTCCTTTACCGGAGGAAAGAGCCAGCTTTGTTAGACCCCTCAACTCAGTTGGAGTAGGATAGGTTGTCAATTATGCCTTTGAATTTTCTGTTTTTGTTCTATGCTTTATTATGTTTGTACATGTGATTTATTTAGCTTCCTACCCTTTTTGGGGGGAGAGTGTGGTGATCTGTCTATCACACACAGTTTCATTAGTTATACCTTGTGTGTGTTTTATTGTAATACCATAATTAGCATTGCATATACCTACATGAATATATTCATTGAGAGACTATATTATAACTATCATTTATTTTGTCATTAATTTCATCATTTTCTCATGAATAATTGGAATTTGTTTGTAAAGCTAATCTAAATCTTAGGAAATCCTTAATTATGTATAATATGATAAAATTATATACTTTTATTTTAGAATGTGATGCTCGTCTGCTTTGTTTACAGAACGGACGAGGATTCTCTCTGAGGACAGCATCAGGTGATGACCTATTGTTAGAGACTCGTAAAATTCGTGTAAATTTATGAGCCTCCCATTTCGCCCCTTGGACTAGTGCTGTCGAATTTGTCAAGCAGTGACTCTATTTTAATATTGTATAAAGTTTTTGGATTTTGAACAATTATTATTTTGTTATTGTGTTGTTTATTTTGATGTGTCCAGCAGTCGTGCCTGGAGCTATAACTCTTTGTTACTAAAGTAAAATTTAACCTTTTCTTTTGGGCTGAAATATTGCTCCATTATAATATTAACTTTTTTCCAATATATTTTTATATTTTATTGATGAGTCTTTCATTTAAGCCTGGATTTATGCAGTGTTCAGTTAATATTATTTAGTGTATTTGTGTTATTAACCAGTGGGAGTTCTCCACTAACCATTAAGCAAACGTAACTCATGCCCTTCCCCTTTAGTACCGTACAGTTTGTTTTATATTTAATTATAAGCCAGTAAGTTTTAGCCCAACTTTATTTGAAGTTGGTGGAGTAAATATTTTTGTGTACGGTAGCCTGCAAAAAACAGAGTAGACTATTCATTGACCAGGTGAAAGCAGGCATTCTGGGAATAGTCACCACACTACCCTTACATTTGATAAGAATGCATATGCTGCCCTTACTACGCCATTTATATGTATTTCTGGAGACAAATCTGCCAGTATGTTTACTCCTAGATCTCTCTCATTTTCTGTCTCTTGAAGTTGTACTCCAGCCACCGAGTAGTCAAGCTTGGGCCTTCTTGCACTTGTACCCATTCTCATTACCTTACATTTTGAAGTATTGAATTTCATTAGCCACTTTTCTGACCACTCATGCAGATTATTTAGATCCTCCTGAAGTTCTCTACCATGGTTCTCGTTTTTTACTTTCTTCACAATCTTTGCATCATCTGCAAACATATTCATGAATGAATTTACAGACTCTCGTAGGTCATTTACATATACAAGGAACAAAAGTGGCCCTAAAACTGAACCCTGTGGAACTCCACTACTAACTCTTCTCCATTCAGACACTGAGTGTCTTACTCTAACCCTCTGTTCCCTTCCTTCTAAGTAAGTTTTTATCCATTCCAAAACATTTCCACCTATTCTAGCCATTGATTGCAGCTTCCTAATAAGTCTCCCATGTGGAACAGTGTCAAACGCTTTCTGGAAGTCTAGGAATATGCAATCTGCCCAGCCCTCTCTTTCCTGTAAGATTTGGCTTACCTCATCATAAAATTCTAATAAGTTTGTTACTGTTGATCTTCCTTCTCTGAAGCCATGTTGCCTCACTGACAAAAAGTTGAAGGATTCCAAGTGAAGAGAGATATGTTTCCTTAGTAGTTTCTCCATAACTTTGCAAACTATGCTGGTCAAGGAAACTGGTCTATAGTTCAGAGCCGTATCCCTCCTTCCCTTTTTGAAGATAGGTATCACATTTGCTTGTTTCCAGCATCTTGGAATCTCCCCCGACTCCAGTGACTCCTTAAATATGATACTTAGTGCCACTGATATTGTGTTTGCGCATTTTTTAAGCACATGAGGGGATATGTCATCAGGACCTGTAGCTTTATGAACATCTAAATCCATCAGCGCTTTGCATACCTCTGTGGCTGTAAGGTTGATGTTCTCTAATACCGGCCCTTGAGCTTCTATCACTGCAATCTGAGGGGGTGGGGTATTTTCTACTGTAAATATTGACTGAAACTCCTTGTTCAATTCTTTGCAGATCTCTTCGTCCGTCTCAGTGATGCTTCCATCCGCTCTCTTTAGCCTTAAAACCTGTTCTTTTACCTTCAGTTTTCCTCTGATAAAGCTGTGGAAAAGCTTGGGATTTTCTTTAGCCTTCCTGGTGATGTCCCTCTCATAATCTCTCTCTGCCTCTCTCCTTTTACTTAGGTAGTCATTTCTTGCTCTTTTGTAGGTTTGCCAGGCATTTATGTTTTTTCTCCTCCTATACCTTTTCCAGCATTTGTCTCTCCACTCCTTAGCTCTTTTACACCCATTATCGAACCATTTCTCTCTGGCATGAATTACATGTGTGTGTGTGTGTGTGTGTGTGTGTGTGTGTGTGTACACAATAGATTAAAAGGACTTCTGATAAGAGACTCATTAACTGTAGAGAGTGATTATTAGGGCTTTAAACTGATGTTATAGGTAACCGTTAGGGAATACAGTATTTCAATTTTTCTCTGTATATTCGTCACTTCTGTTTACATTGTCATTAATATTTCATTGCTACAGAAATGAGATGTACTTTGTATTATGCCTATTAATAAATTTATTGAGTGTTTATGTGTAGTAGGTTGGCTCATGGCACCATTCGCCTGTTGCGATACTATAGCTGAAGGCTTTTTGAACTTAAATAGGTCTATCCAGGACAGTTCGATGTTAAGTCTTCCTTCAGTTACGGTTCTTTTTCTATGCCTATAGCTACACTGAATATTCTTGAATATTCATTACACATCTTTATTATCACGTCACATCTGACATGTCATTACACTCTCCATCTCTGTTTCTCTTTACGTTTTGTATTTTTCGTGCCCAGGCCCAATGAGGGCTGTTTTATTTTATTATTTTTTTGGCCCGTCCTGGTGTCAAAATTATAAAAAAAAAAATTATATATATATATATATATATATATATATATATATATATATATATATATATATATATGTGTGTGTGTGTGTGTGTGTGTGTGTGTGTGTGTGTGTGTGTGTGTGTGTGTAGATACATATATGTATGACTATATATACCATTTCTTGGCCATTCATAGGATGAAAAAAATTTACAGAAAGGGATTCCCAGTCCCCAGCTCCACCCCATTTAGTCGACTTTTGCGACACGCAGGGGAACACGGAGGAAGTATTCTTAACCCTCCCTCCCAGTTGGCTCGGCCACCCCCCTTACAAATCGGAATGAGGCCATGTGTGTGTGTATATATATATATATATATATATATATATATATATATATATATATATATATATATATATATATATATATATATATATATATATATATATATATATATATATATATAAGTGTGTGTGTGAGTGTTTGTGTGTGTGTATGTGTGTTCTTGCATACATGCATGTGTGTATATATGTAATGACCTGATTGTATTTCCCTAATTGTGCTTGCGGGAAAGAATATTCTTTATACAAAAGTTAAATTTGGATATTCATTACACACTTATTATCCCTTCACATCTGACAAGTCATTACACTCTCCATCTCTGTTGCTTTTTACTTAATGTATTCTTCGTGCCCAGGCTCGGTGGGGGCTGTTTTATTTTATTTTATTATTTGGCCCGTCCTGGTGTCATAATCATAAAAAAAAATGAAAAAAATAATTAATACATTTTTTTTTTAATTTATTTTTCAGGAGTGACACTAATAATGCTCTTTTATGCGAATAGTGGAATACCTGCGTGCACATGTCCCTGTATTTCGCTTTAGATCCATATAGCAACAATCCTAACACACACACACACACACACACACACACACACACACACTCACACACACACACCTAAGTAAAAGGAGAGAGGCAGAGAAAGATTATGAGAGGGACATCACCAGGAAGGCTAAAGAAAATCCCAAGCTTTTCCACAGCTTTATCAGAGGAAAACTGAAGGTAAAAGAACAGGTTTTAAGGCTAAAGAGAGCGGATGGAAGCATCACTGAGACGGACGAAGAGATCTGCAAAGAATTGAACAAGGAGTTTCAGTCAGTATTTACAGTAGAAAATACCCCACCCCCTCAGATTGCAGTGATAGAAGCTCAAGGGCCGGTATTAGAGAACATCAACCTTACAGCCACAGAGGTATGCAAGGCGCTGATGGATTTAGATGTTCATAAAGCTACAGGTCCTGATGACATATTCCCTCATGTGCTTAAAAAATGCGCAAACACAATATCAGTGGCACTAAGTATCATATTTAAGGAGTCATTGGAGTCGGGGGAGATTCCAAGATGCTGGAAACAAGCAAATGTGATACCTATCTTCAAAAAGGGAAGGAGGGATACGGCTCTGAACTATAGACCAGTTTCCTTGACCAGCATAGTTTGCAAACTTATGGAGAAACTACTAAGGAAACATATCTCTCTTCACTTGGAATCCTTCAACTTTTTGTCAGTGAGGCAACATGGCTTCAGAGAAGGAAGATCAACAGTAACAAACTTATTAGAATTTTATGATGAGGTAAGCCAAATCTTACAGGAAAGAGAGGGTTGGGCAGATTGCATATTCCTAGACTTCAAGAAAGCGTTTGACACTGTTCCACATGGGAGACTTATTAGGAAGCTGCAATCAATGGCTAGAATAGGTGGAAATGTCTTGGAATGGATAAAAACTTACTTAGAAGGAAGGGAACAGAGGGTTAGAGTAAGACACTCAGTGTCTGAATGGAGAAGAGTTAGTAGTGGAGTTCCACAGGGTTCAGTTTTAGGGCCACTTTTGTTCCTTGTATATGTAAATGACCTACCAGAGTCTGTAAATTCATTCATGAATATGTTTGCAGATGATGCAAAGATTGTGAAGAAAGTAAAAAACGAGAACAATGGTAGAGAACTTCAGGAGGATCTAAATAATCTGCATGAGTGGTCAGAAAAGTGGCTAATGAAATTCAATACCTCAAAATGTAAGGTAATGAGAATGGGTACAAGTGCAAGAAGGCCCAAGCTTGACTACTCGGTGGCTGGAGTACAGCTTCAGGAGACAGAAAATGAGAGAGATCTAGGAGTAAACATATTGGCAGATTTGTCTCCAGAAATACATATAAATGGCGTAGTAAGGGCAGCATATGCATTCTTATCAAATGTAAGGGTAGCCTTCAGG
>JAXCGZ010009648.1:15000-72500 GCA_037179515.1 Halocaridina rubra
ACCGAGTAGTCAAGCTTGGGCCTTCTTGCACTTGTACCCATTCTCATTACCTTACATTTTGAAGTATTGAATTTCATTAGCCACTTTTCTGACCACTCATGCAGATTATTTAGATCCTCCTGAAGTTCTCTACCATTGTTCTCGTTTTTTACTTTCTTCACAATCTTTGCATCATCTGCAAACATATTCATGAATGAATTTACAGACTCTGGTAGGTCATTTACATATACACTGATTGCAGCTTCCTAATAAGTCTCCCATGTGGAACAGTGTCAAACGCTTTCTGGAAGTCTAGGAATATGCAATCTGCCCAGCCCTCTCTTTCCTGTAAGATTTGGCTTACCTCATCATAAAATTCTAATAAGTTTGTTACTGTTGATCTACCTTCTCGTGTGTGTGTGTGTGTGTGTGTGTGTGTGTGTGTGTGTGTGTGTGTGTGTGTGTGTGTGTGATTACCTAATTGTGATTACCTAATTGTGTTTACGGGAAAGAGCCCAAAGCTCGTATCTTCCCGTCTCCTGATCGGTTCCATTTTAGACTTAGTCATACTTATCGTACCTGTCCTTAAAACTATGGATTGAGATAGCATTAACTACCTCCTCGCTTAGCCAATTCCAATTATCAACTACTCTTACACTGAAAAAGTATTTCCTTACATCCCGCAAAGAAGTTTTCTTACGAAGCTTCAAACTATGACCTCTAGTTCTAGAGCCAGCCATATCGAAATATCGATCCCTATCCACTCTATCATAACCATGAAGGAATTTAAAGACTGTCACCATATCCCCCCTTACTCTTCTAGCTTCGAGTGATGGCAAGTCTAATTCCCTCAGCCTCTCATCATAACTGAGATAGCGTATTTCTGGCACCAGTTTCGTGGCATGTCTTTGAACTTTTTCAAGCTTAGCTATGTGCTTTTTCAAGTGCGGATTCCAAAAGGGGGCTGCATATTCGAGTTTTGGCCTCACATAGGTTACATAAATATTTCTGAACATTTCCTTGTCCATGTGCCTGAAGGCTACCCTTACATTTGATAAGAATGCATATGCTGCCCTTACTACGCCATTTATATGTATTTCTGGAGACAAATCTGCCAGTATGTTTACTCCTAGATCTCTCTCATTTTCTGTCTCTTGAAGTTGTACTCCAGCCACCGAGTAGTCAAGCTTGGGCCTTCTTGCACTTGTACCCATTCTCATTACCTTACATTTTGAGGTATTGAATTTCATTAGCCACTTTTCTGACCACTCATGCAGATTATTTAGATCCTCCTGAAGTTCTCTACCATTGTTCTCGTTTTTTACTTTCTTCACAATCTTTGCATCATCTGCAAACATATTCATGAATGAATTTACACACTCTGGTAGGTCATTTACATATACAAGGAACAAAAGTGGCCCTAAAACTGAACCCTGTGGAACTCCACTACTAACTCTTCTCCATTCAGACACTGAGTGTCTTACTCTAACCCTCTGTTCCCTTCCTTCTAAGTAAGTTTTTATCCATTCCAAGACATTTCCACCTATTCTAGCCATTGATTGCAGCTTCCTAATAAGTCTCCCATGTGGAACAGTGTCAAACGCTTTCTGGAAGTCTAGGAATATGCAATCTGCCCAGCCCTCTCTTTCCTGTAAGATTTGGCTTACCTCATCATAAAATTCTAATAAGTTTGTTACTGTTGATCTTCCTTCTCTGAAGCCATGTTGCCTCACTGACAAAAAGTTGAAGGATTCCAAGTGAAGAGAGATATGTTTCCTTAGTAGTTTCTCCATAACTTTGCAAACTATGCTGGTCAAGGAAACTGGTCTATAGTTCAGAGCCGTATCCCTCCTTCCCTTTTTGAAGATAGGTATCACATTTGTTTGTTTCCAGCATCTTGGAATCTCCCCCGACTCCAGTGACTCCTTAAATATGATACTTAGTGCCACTGATATTGTGTTTGCGCATTTTTTAAGCACATGAGGGGATATGTCATCAGGACCTGTAGCTTTATGAACATCTAAATCCATCAGCGCTTTGCATACCTCTGTGGCTGTAAGGTTGATGTTCTCTAATACCGGCCCTTGAGCTTCTATCACTGCAATCTGAGGGGGTGGGGTATTTTCTACTGTAAATACTGACTGAAACTCCTTGTTCAATTCTTTGCAGATCTCTTCGTCCATCTCAGTGATGCTTCCATCCGCTCTCTTTAGCCTTAAAACCTGTTCTTTTACCTTCAGTTTTCCTCTGATAAAGCTGTGGAAAAGCTTGGGATTTTCTTTAGCCTTCCTGGTGATGTCCCTCTCATAATCTCTCTCTGCCTCTCTCCTTTTACTTAGGTAGTCATTTCTTGCTCTTTTGTAGGTTTGCCAGGCATTTATGTTTTTTCTCCTCCTATACCTTTTCCAGCATTTGTCTCTTCACTCCTTAGCTCTTTTACACCCATTATCGAACCATTTCTCTCTGGCATGAATTACACATACTTTGGTGACAGGTATGCAGCAATCTACTATCTTCCCATATTTCTCACAAAAGATGTCATACATTTCTTGTACAGATTTGTTGTAAAATAAGGTTCTCCAGTCAATAACTGCAAAAAGCTCATTCATTTTGATGTAATCTCCTTTCCGATAGTTCCTCCTCATGTCCTCAGTGCCTCTACTCTCAGGAAGAATACCTTCAATGATATACTCCATCAACAACACACAGTGGTCACTCGTTCCAATTGGTGGTTCATACTCAATATTTTCAATATCCAACACATTATCTGTGAACACTAGATCAAGTAGTGATGGCTCATCCCCACCCCTGGCTCTTGTTGGTTCCATTACATGTTGGTGTAGGAAATTCCCTTGTACGCAATCTAGGAATCTTGCCCCAAATGAGTCCTCACCACTGTGTGGGTCAAGATTTATCCAATCTCTTTATGATTAAAGTCTCCCATAATCAAAATCCTACATTTTTTCTCCCGTGCCATGTTAACAACTGAGTTTATGACTTCAATAGTACCTATATGACTTTCCTCATAAATTTCAAGCCTATTTTGGTTCCTTGGTGGGTTGTATACAACAGTTATTATAATGCTCTCTGACCCAGTATTTATGCGAGCAACAAGAAATTCCCTGAACTCACTTTCTATAGCCAAGTTTATTTCTTCAATATTGTGTGTGTGTGTGTGTGTGTGTGTGTGTGTGTGTGTGTGTGTGTGTGTGTGTGTGTGTGTGTGTGTGTGTGTGTGTGTGTGTGTGATTACCTAATTGTACTTACGGTAAAGAGACCTATGCTCGTAACCCCCCTTCTCCTAGTCGGTTCCATTTTTGTACTCAGTGATACTCATAATATTTGCACCTAAAACTATGAATTGAGTTAGCATTAACTACCTCCTCGCTTAGCAAATTCCAGTTATCAACTACTCTTACACAAAAAGGTACTTTCTTACATCTGGCAAAGGAGTTTTCTTAATAAGCTTCAAACTATAACCTTATAGTTCTAGACCAAGCCAAATCAAAATATTGATCCCTGTCCACTCAGTCAAAACCATGAAGGAATTAAAAAACCGTCACCATATCCCCCCTCATTCTTCTAGCTTTGAGAGATGGTAAGTCTAATTTCCTCGGCCTCTTCACATAACTGATATTGTGTATTTCTAGCAACAGTTTCATGACATGTCTTGGAACTTTTTCCAACTTAATCATGTGTTATTTCAAGTGTGGACTGTAAAAAAGGGGCTACATGTTCAAGCTTTGGCCTCGCATAGGTTAAATAAATATATCTAATCATTTCCTTGTCCATGTGTCTGAAGGCTACCCTCAGATTTGCTTAGAAAGCATATGCTGCCCTTACTATGCTATCTATATGCATTTCTGAAAACAAATCTGCCAGTATGTTTACTCATATTTCTCTAGCATTCTCCGTCTCTTGCAGTTCTGCTTCAGCTGTTGAGTATCTAGGCTTGAGCCATCTCGCACTTATACCCATTCTCGATACCTTACAATGTGAACTACTGAATTTCTTTAGCCACTTTTCTGACCACTCATGCAGACTGCTTAGATTTTCATGAAGTTCTCTACAATTGCTCTCATATCTCACTTTCTTTACAATCTTTGCATCATCTGCAAACATATTCATGAATGAATTTACAGGCTCTGGTAGGTCATTTACGTATACAAGGAACAATAATGGCCTTAAAACTGAACCCTGTAGAACACCACTACTAACATTTCTCCATTGAGACACTGAGTGTCTTACTATAACCCACTGTTCCCTTCCTTCTAAGCAAGTCTTTATCCATCTATTCTCGCCCCTACTTGCAGCTTCTTAGTTAGTCTCCCATGTGGGACCGTATTAAATGCCTTCTGGAAGTCTAGGAATATGCATTCTGCCCAACTCTGTCTTTCCTGTAAGATTCGGTTTACCTCATCATAAAATTCTAATAAGTTTGTTACTGTTGATCTACTTTCTCTGAAGCCATGTCATCTCACTGACAAAAAGTTGAAAAATTCCATGTGAAGAGAGATGTGTTTTCTTAGTAGTTTCTCCATAACTTTGCAAACTAAGCTGGTCAAGGAAACAGGCCTATTGTTTAGAGCTGTATCCCTCCTTCCCTTTATGAAGATAGGTACCATGTTCGCTCGTTTCCAGCATCTTGGAATCTCCCCAGATTCAAACAACTTTTTAACTATGATGCATAGTGCCGCCGATACTGATTTAGTGTATTTCTTGTATACATAAGGGGATAAATCTCCCATAATCAAAATCATACATTTCCTCTCTCGAGAGATGTTAGCAACTGAGTTTATAACTTTGCTAGTACCTATATGACTCTCCTCATAAACTTCTAGCCTATGTTGGTTCCTTTGTGGATTATATACAACAGTTATTATAATAATCTCTTACCCAGTTTTTATGAGAGCAACAAGAAATTCCTTGAACTCACTTTCTATAGCAAAGTTTATTTATTCAACCAGAAATCTTTCATTTATGAGCAATGCTATCCCTCCAACAGTCCTCTCAGATTTCTCAACCCTTCATATTCAGAAGCCCTTAGGAAAAACTGTGACACTGTTTATGTCCCCACTTAACCTAGTCTCTGCATCCGCTACTATATCTGCCTTATTGCTGTGAATCCTATCCTTTAACTCTACTGCCTTACCCACTACGCCATCGGCATCTGTGTCCAGCAATCTTAATGAGGCTGCATCTACTGATCTTCTAGCATTATCTTCTTTATCTCCCCTTTGGCTGAAAGAGCTTTGAAACAAAAAATTTTCCTCTGTGTGTGTGTGTGTGTGTGTGTGTATATATATATATATATATATATATATATATATATATATATATATATATATATATAATTTTATATATATATGTATATATATATATATATATATATATATATATATATATATATATATATATATATATATACATATATATATATATATATAAATATATATATATATATATATATATATATATATATATATATATATATATATATATATATATATATATATATATATATATATATATAAATATATATATATATATATATATATATATATATATATATATATATATATATATATATATATATATATATATGTATATATATATATATATATATATATATATATATATATATATATATATATATATATATATATATATATATATATATATATATATATATATATATATATATATATACATATATATATATATATATATATATATATATATATATATATATATATATATATATATATATATATACATATATATATATATATATATATATATATATATATATATATATATATATATATATATATATATATACATATATATATATATATATATATATATATATATATATATATATATATATATATATGAATAATTTTTTTTACCCCGACCGGGACTTGAACCTAGGACTTATAATTACTTAGTCAAGGCGCTGCCAACTACACCACAGAAGGTTAAAAGGAATCAGACCTTATAGCTTATATCTGCTATACTTAGGAATGAACGCATTCCATCTGAATGCCACTATGTTCATATTACAGATTCCCCAACCTCACTCGTGGCTTCATTTTCGCATTTAATTCAACTCCCAATCTCATCCGGGCCCAACAGTAACCAAATAAGCACATTACATATGTGAAAACATGAATAATTTTTTTACCCCGACCAGGACTTGAACCTAGGACTTATAATTACTAAGTCAAGGCGCTACCAACTACACCACAGAAGGTTAAAAGGAATCAGACCTTATAGTTTATATCTGCTATACTTAGGAATGAACGCATTCTGTCTGAATGCCACTATGTTCATATTACAGATTCCCCAACCTCACTCGTGGCTTCATTTGGGAGTTGAATTAAATGCGAAAATGAAGCCACGAGTGAGGTTGGGGAATCTGTAATATGAACATAGTGGCATTCAGCAAAGTTAAGCAACGTTGGGTCTGGTCACTACTTGGATGGGTGACCAGTAAGGATAACTAGATGCTGTTGGCGTATATGGGGACTGCCATAACATAAGGATACAATGCTCAACTTGGGAGGTGACAGGCTCACGTTTGAGCCCACAGTGGGGGCATTAGGAAAGTCATTCAGCCTTAGTTTCCAAGCTTCAATGCATCTGTGTTTACCCTCAAATAGGGAATAATATTGACACATATATCATAAAAAATATCAACTATGCAAGATAGCTCCCAATTCGTATGAGGAACATGATCTCCCCCTTATGAAAACATCCAGACCTGGGTGAGGAGTTCCTCATCAAAAATATTGTTATACTCAAATCTTGAGGCGACTTCTCGGCATTAACCATCAAACATGCTCATTAACAAGTGAATGAAGGAACTAGTGGCAATGATGGTGCAGTCAAGAGAAGGTGCTTCAACCCTTAGCAGATGGATGATAGCAGGACCAGAGGTGAGCCAACGTGAAGTACAGTACTTTCACAAGCCTAAGAGTAAATAAAATGTTCTTTGGGGAGTTGACAAGGTAACAACATCCATACAGACTCTGAGAAATCCATTCTGGAGGACTCATAAGATCTCCTCACTTTAAGTATTAAAGATATGGCACATTCCAATACTGGTGAGCTAATTACTAAACACTATGATGCAAGACAAGAAGAGTCTAAAACTTATGGATCAGTTAGAATCTAAATATGAGTTCCATAAATAAGAATCAGTCCACAATGACCAAAATGATAAGACATTAAATGAAACATTTTACTAATCATATCCTGCCAGAGCAACCAGAGCGATCTAGATGAAGGCTTCCAATATAAAAACCAGTCATTTCCTACACCTTCGAGTGACAGTGGAAAAATTTACAGCTGTTGGATAGCCAAGCTAGTTGAAATCTTGAAGCCAATATTCTTAGACCAGAAAAGGTACCAGATGCAAATACTTTCATAAATGATGGATCAGCACTTACGAATTTCATGAAACCATTTACAACAAAATCAATTGAGGGATATTCCAAAAATGATGTCCTCCTAATAATAGTAGCATACTTTTCAATATAAAAGAGAACAGACATTGTGTTTGATGTTTACTTGCCTGACAGCCTGATGTCTGAAACGTGAAATAAAAGAGAAGGGGTGTGAAAAAAAAAGGTGATGGTGCAAGTAAGACACCCGGAAACTGACAAGTCTCTTTGTAAGACAATGACAATAAGACTTAGATCTTTCACTTCTAAGCAAAAGAGATGACAGCGATGCAGACATAACATGGTGTCATTGTGGCAAAAGGAGAAATCATCATGAGTAACCAGGGAGTACCTGTAGATGATATTTCTCCTTGTTCACTTAAAGAAGCAAGTACATGCATGATCGTTCATGTAAAAGAGGGATATAGAAGCAAAGCTTTAAGAGCCTGTGATACTGATTTTATCATTATTACACTTAGTCTTTTGCTGTCCTCACAGCAGCTTGTACTAAAGAAACTGTCGGTTCTGTTTAGTCAGGGATCTAGCCATCGATGAATAGCTGCACATGGCCATGAAAAGGCATTCCCTTTTTTCACTGTTTCTGTGATTTAATTCCTAGGTAAAGCAAGAAAATCAGCATGGTTATGATGCAAAGTGTTTGGCAAGGTATCTGTTGTCATTACATTTAAACCAGTAACCACCAGCAATTGACTTTGAAGAATTTCTATTCTTGGAGAAATTTGTTATCACAAAGTATGACAGGTCTAGCACAGCAGTCAGTATCAATGATGCACGTCTAGACCTATGTGCTAGGAAACAGAGGCCGTATGATGCCATTCAACCAACACAGTCGCCCTACTGCAGCATAACAAATGTATTGTTTCCTAAGCAGGTTGTGATTGGTGTCTGACAGTTGCTTGCACACCTAAAATAAAGAGTCCAGTTAAGTGATGCTGGAATCAACAGGGTGGAGCTTAGGAGACCTTCTTACACTTCTACCTACTACAGCATCTTTCAAAGATATAGAAAAAAAAATGCAAGACTGCAATCCCATGGACGATACAAATACCACCGATTCGTCTGCACAGTAATATGCAATTGCTCTTGTTATGATTTATTGGATATTAATTATAAATAACTCTACTTTACTTTACAAACTGCAGGATTTCATAATTATTTATATCGTGATTATATATATCATTACCAGAGCACTGCTTTTTTTTCAATTACTGTGGAATTCCTTTTTATAATAATTTCATCACAAGATAGAGCAGACACTACATGTACTTGTCTAATATGTTTTGAATAAGTTTCTGCTAATATTGAAAGAACTGTTTTGATATTTTATTCAATGTGATTCTTTAAAATAATGCCTATAAGTACAATCAAGCATTATTCTAAAGACAACTGAATTCAAAATATAGAATGAAACACGCAAGTTTTCTTAAAAAAAGTCAAAGAATATCCTATAAGTGTACCACAGCTGGCAAAAGGAGGCAAAGAAGAGTTTCCAGTTGATCGAACAAATGTACCATGTATGTGATCAATAGCTTGATTGCAAAGCGGTCAGAGGCGGCCAGGTTGAAAATGCCCGTCTTCTTGAAATTTTAACATGCCCAATGTTTTTTTTTTTCACAATATGCTTCAGGAAACATAAATACCAAAGTTTGCACATGCATTATCATTTTTTTTTATGAATGTGATACCGGGATAAGAACAAAAAATGCCCTAATCAGGCCAGGGCACCAAGAAAACATTAAGTCTAAGAAAAAAGAAGGACTTCAAGGACAAGGCAGAAGTAAGGGAATGATACTCAATAGGAAATGGACAGGGTGACAAAATAGTCGAAGAATTGAAGACTACAGATATGGCAGGATTAGGCTCTAAGATGATACGAAGACAAGTTCTAAGAATCAGGAAAGATAGAAGGAGGAGGAGCCTTCCAGAGTCTGCAGGTGGATGAGAGCAATCGCTGCACCGACCAATCCATGAGCTAGAAATCTCCACACAGTACCTGTGCGACTAGGCCGACTGGCGAGTGTAATGCGGTCACAGTAGTAGAGGGTGATGCAACTAACCAACTCATCAGAGCAGCAATGGAAGGAGTAGCAATAGAAAAGAGATAGGGATATTACCTTAAGGCGAAGAGAAGGATAATCCAGATTAAAAGTATGAGAAAGGTCATTGATGAGTCTAACTGCCTTAGATTCAACCCTATGAAAGGGATAACTATAATGAGAGGCATCCCAAATATGTGAGCACTATTCTAAGCAGGGATGGATAAGATCCTTGTAGATTTTTGGCATATGAAAAGACGATAAGTAATGAATAAAACGAAGCAGAAAACCAAAACAAGTTAGAGGTTATCTAGATTCCTAATGTGTTAATAGAATTAAGAGGGTAAATTTGTTTGCTTCGAAAAAAAAAAATAGGGCTTTTTCGAGGAGATAATAAAGAAATATACAGAAACTGTGTCTTGGAGGCATTATATTTAACTAAATACTGGGCACTTCACTCATATACCCTCTGCAAATCGGAGTTGAGAGTAGAAAAAAAAGTTATATAAGGCTGATTACGAGTTTCAGACGAAGGTTTTGAAGAAAAGGCTAAGGGAAAATGAAGGGTAGAATAGTCAGCAAAGGCGTGGAGAAGAGAAGAAACAGAGCAGGTGAAAGAACAGAGCCCTGTGGAACACCACTGGTAACGGGGAATAAGCTAGATGTTGTCATCAATAACTACAGATATAAAACAGGCAAAAGAAACTGGAAATCAGAGAACAGAAAGAAGGGATAAAGTCATGAGCAGAAGTTTGGCCAAAAGAGTCATATTCCAGACTCTGACAAAAGCCTTAGAAATATCAAGAGAGACTACAAAGGATTCCCATTAGTCCTAGCAATACAAAAATATGATAGCATAGAATAAAGCAGGGGTGTGCAACCTTTTTTCCCAAAGGGCCACTAGTCACGACTCTGTTGGTATGGAGGGCCACATAACCTTACTATTTCATGCTATTTACTACGATCGAAGACATATTATGTGAGATTATACTAATAAAGATAGATAATTAGTTTGTTACTGATTTTATTTAAATTGGGATCACAAAAGTAAGAATTGTCTGAAACAAAAGTATTTTCCTTACTATAAATGAGCAAATGAAAGGCTACCGTACCTTATTATTATAATGTACAAACATAAATAATTACTTATTATTGGTTAACTGGGATCATTAACATAAAAATTATCAAACACAGACATTTTCCTAATCATTAATGAGCAAATGAAAGGCTACCCTAGTGAGATGGTTGATGTTGCATTTGGGACACCAACTCATCAATATCAGGCTGTATGGATGATGTGGCTACACGCAGGGTACATTCCAAATGTTCATCAGTAAGTAAAGACCTATGCTTGTTTTTAACTAGATTCATTTTTGAAAAAAGCTGCTCACATACATATGTGCAACCAAACACTGACATCATTTTCCTTGCATGAGCAGAGAGTTTTGGATACACTGTTACTGATACATGCTTCTTATAAAACTGGTATACTGAACTATCATCAAACTTCTTTCTTAGTTCATCATTGCACTGTAGTTCAATTATTTCCATCTGTATGTCCTCGGGAATTGCTGTCACATCCACAGAAAAGGGAGAAGCAAAGACTTCGATGGCTTGTGAATGTTTCTTGAGGTCACCAAATCTTTCTGAAAACTCCTCTCGTAAGACTGCCAATTTGTCACCATACTTCTGATACTGAGGGTTGCTAGTGTCATGGTTTTCCAGTGTAGGAAAGTGGGCTGGGTTTTGGTTTCTGATCTGTGACTCCCACAGACGCAATTTTATCTGGAAGCCTTTGATCAGTGAGAACATCTCATTTATTAGTTGATCTTTTCCTTGAAGTCTAACATTCAGTGCACTAAGATGATCAGTTATATCTACTGAAAAAGCTAAATCACATCTCCATTCCTTATCTCTCAATCCAGGGATAGCATTACCTTTCATATCTAAGAACAGCGCAATTTCTTCCAAAAGGTCATATGCTCTCTTCAACATTCCTGCTATGCTTAGCCACATTACCTCACAAAAATACTTCACATCACTGTACTCTGCATCAATGTTTTCAACTAGTTTCTTTTTGTCAGGAAACATATTGTCTGAGGCTACACACAAACATTCTTTAACTACCTCACCATCAGAATAGGGCTTGAGTCTTTTTGCAAGGATTTGACTAATCAAAAAGCTTGTTTTGAGAGATGCATCATATTCCTTAAGTTTCTTTGTAAACACTGACTGTTGTCCTTTCAGAGATTTCTGCAAGAATGATATTTTTTCTTTGCGTGCTTCACCTGTCATATTTTCATATTCTTTGTTCTTTGTGATGTAGTGTCTTTTGATGTTATATTCTTTTAAAACAGAAATGGTTTCATGGCACACAAGGCGCAATGCTTTCCCCCCTGATTGTATGCATAAATATTGTTCAGTCCATTTCTCTTGAAAACTCCGGTTTTCATCTGAAATCTTGCGTATTTTACTCGTAGAAGCCATTATTAGTGCAATAAGATCTCTCCTGCTGAGCAAAATATATAAAAGGAAAAAGTTAACTTTAAATTAAAGACTAACTCTAATTAAGTTGTTTATGTTGCAGTTTTGTGATTGGCTTTATAAAACTTGCAAGCAAAACATTTTGAGAATTATATATTTCTGCTGAAAATGTGGTATTAATTATATTGCAATCTATTACATTTTTCTTAATTAAAGGCTTTAATTAAGTATAATGTAATAGATTGCAATATAATTAGTAACAAATTTCAGCAGAAATATATAATTCTCAAAATGTTTTGCTTGCAAGTTTTCTAAAGCCAATCACAAAACTGCAACATAAACAACTTAGTTAAAGTTAGACTTGGAATACCGGTAATCACAACTCAACCACAACAAATGAAGCACACTGATTTCACCACTTGAGTCTGAGATAAACTGAGAACTATATTAATTCCTGTACGGCTGTACTGCAAAGCATAGCAGAGAGTGTAAAAAGTGTAAACATCCAACCATAAAAATAATGATCGTTTCGGTGTTTACAATGACAGATTGAGAAAAAGTTGTTGGAATATTCAGTTCGAGGCTCTCTCTCTCTCTCTCTCTCTCTCTCTCTCTCTCTCTCTCTCTCTCTCTCTCTCTCTCTCTCTCTCTCTCTCTCTCTCTCTCTCTCTCTCTCTCGAGGGCCGCACTATAGCTTATTTATTTTTAGGAGAAAGGGCCGCAATGAAAGCCTTTGAGGGCCGCATGCGGCCCTTGGGCCGCAGGTTGCGCACCCCTGGAATAAAGTCTTCTCGAGTTACATGTTTTTGCATCACAGCAACGTTTCCGAGAATTCAGCCTCCATTATTGTCACCAACATGGATGCCGTATGGCTTGCAATGCCTTTTGGTGGTCATATCATGGAAACCCTATATAAATGTATAGCAATGTCTTTATTACCCTTTGTAAACTGTAAACTCATTTAGTCTGAACACTTCTCAAGTTTATTAATATTTCATGATTATGGTTTTTACTATTATTTTTCAAGCTTGGAGAAACGCTTTGTTATTTATTTATGTATTTATTTATACTGATAATGCTATGTTTTCAATGAGTTTTCCTTCCTATATCTATAGGTATTACTTTACAATGTCTTCTACCATTTCATTTGTAGTTGAGGATTCTCACAGATTGTACTTTGGATTAAAAAAAAAAATGTTTCAAGAAGAACGCTTCTTATATGTCATATTTTATGCTTATCGATGTCTGTTTAAGCTTTCTGTACTAGGTTTTCGCACCTCCAAATTAAACAAAGTAAAAAAGTGGTTCCTTGAAAGGTTTTTTCATTTTATTTTAATGTGATTTAAACAACGAATAGCTATATCCGCAATCTATTGGAGTTAGGAGGTAGTGTCTTCAGTTTTAGTAGTAGTAGTAGTAGTAGTAGTAGTAGTAGTAGTAGTAGTAGTAGTGTCCTGGCGAGAGATTTTGAATACGAGTTTACAGATTTGATTGCGAGTTTACTTGTATTTAAAACATTGTAAAAGTTAAAGATTCTCTTTTTAATTACAAATTGCTTTATTTTCATACTTATCTGATTGATAATAGTAAGAAGTTAATAAATATTAATGGTGGTATAATCTAATAATAAATTTGATCTTGTTTGTAATTAAGCTGTAGCATGCGATTATCAAAGACCTCAGAGCCATGTCTACCGTCTGTTTATCGTTCTCCAATAAAAACTTTTTAAGTTTAAATCTTAAAAAGGGCTTCATTTTAAGATATTAACTATATGAGTTGCTAAGTATGCTGTGTTTGTAAAAATGGCGAAGTTATCGAAATTAAGTTAACTGGCTTAGTTCGCATATGTTAAATTGGATCATTTACCTTTCGTAGGTATTGTCAGTCAGCATTGCAAACTCATAAGTATTGCCAATGTTCTATACTGTATTAATGTGTTACGTTTTGTATCTTATTAATTTAATTTAATTTTTGATATTTCATGTCTATTTTCCTTTCAATATTATTTACATATGTCAGAGATGTGTTAACACTGTAAATTATGTTATTTGTATTAGTAGTTACATGAATAATCTGCATTGGCATGCTGACGGCAGGGTTAGACTATGTACATCTCAGAAGTTTTCGGGATAGTGAGTAACCACTTTTTGGGTTAAATATATAATTAATAATGGTCTGATTCTTATTAACCCAATAACAAAAAAGCTTGGCGGACTTACAATAGTAGCAGCATCAGTAGTAGTAGTATGTTATTAATAATACATTAATATACAACTGTCGAACCCTACAACAGAAGAGCCTTACCTACTTGCCCTATGGATGACCCAAGCAGTGTGGTGGATGTTGGAGTTGTGGCGTCCCTTTATGCCCAAATGCTATGAGGAGGTATTAGAGAGAATTTATCGTGGTGAAAGCACCTCTTTGCAAGGGAGATTTCGGCCATTATGTGTATATATATATATATATATATATATATATATATATATATATATATATATATATATATATATATATATATATATATATATATATATATATATATATATATATATATATATATATATATATATATATATATATATATATATATATATATATATATATATATATATATATATATATATATATATATATATATATATATATATATATATATATATATATATATATATATATATATATATATATATATATATATATATATATATATATATATATATATATATATATATATATATATATATATATATATATATATATATATATATATATATATATATGCATACTAAATGTAATATATCTTTTAGTGTATATAATTACACGGATGGCTATGTCAAGGCATGGGCCACGGGTGTAATATAATGCTGCAGTATGCCATTTAATAATTACTTTTCGCGTTTTCTTTGATATGCGGGTGGTCAATAACAAATATCTGAATCTAATAATATTGACTTCAGTTTAATTGACAAAGTATGTTTTCGATAATTTTACATATAGAAGACATATAGCAAGGCATATAACACATGAAGTAATTGTAACTTTAAAAAATAAATCTTCATTATTATGTTTTATATATATAATGCAAAAAAGATTATGGTTTAGTATTTCGAGTGAGAATTCGAACTCCAAACACAGACGATGCGGGTGGTCTGCTTCCCAGTCAAAAGGAAATCTGAGTCATGGCAGAAATTTCTACTGGACATTTTAAAGAAAGGACGCCATGAACAACGGTGGAATAGAAATACATGTTATCTAAATACATAAAGGTATGGCCTATATGTTTTTAAGGTTTGAGGTGAGAGGTAGAAGGTGATATATGGGAAAATGGACATGTCTCCTCTCAACACAAAGACTTTTCTTTCAGATTATCGAGATGCTGATAGCTTGTTAATTCTCAGTTCGTCTTCGTATTTATTTATTTATTTTTTACCAAATGCCAAGTTACAATATGCAATATAAAAGGTGTCAGATGAAATTAAGCTGTTTACGTGATAAGCTGCTCAAGTCTGTGTTTTCTTGAAATATCTGAAGGATTTCGTGTCCCTTGTTCTTTTCATAATTATTAACTTTTTCTCGAATCACGAGAATATTTGAGTCTTCGAATTACCCCCGTTTTTACAGATTGCAATATTTCACAGTTACACCAGGTTGCGCTAATTTGGGTTGTAATTAGATACTCGTGGTTCTCTTGTGGTATAGACTATTCCTGTTTGATAGAAATATTAATTAGAAATGCATAAAATTATCCTCAGATTCGTATATTGTGTCATAGGGCAAATTTACCCAGAATACTTTTATATCTTATTGGGATTACCGAAGAGTATCACTGTAGTCTTTGCTTTAAGAGTATTTTTTCGTGAGCCATCTAAGTACCCCTAGAAAACTCCCTGCGATTCCCTGTGGGTTTGTGAACCCCAGTTTGAGAACCTCTGCTCTAGATAATCTATGTTTTAAATTATCCTGACAATAACATAAACAACATGCTTAAGTATTGATAATAAATCACATCATACACTTTAGGCTGTATATTTTAGTTGTTTGAAAAACTCTAGAAGTCTATCAATATCCAGAATATAAATTATCAGTAGTGCTTACTATTTTTTTTTAACTAACTTATTGATGATACTCTCTTTGTAATAATTCTGAGAAGTTGCATTATCTTTTCAGTTTCGGGACACCTACAGTTTTGTGGGCCATACCAACGTTCAAAACCTATCAGTAGATGGCGCTAGGCTCTAACTAGAGAAGTGGTGGATGAATACACAACAAAAACGGCGACATTAGGCATGCTAAACAATTGTTTACTATCCTAACTAAAAATACCTACCTAACCTCTTAGCCAGGGGGGCTTCGCCCTCCTGGAACCCCCCCCATCATACAGGTTAAGGGTCGAACTACTTACTTGAGCGGAGGGGTGAGGTCGTTGAGTGGCATGGCCCGCAAAACTGTAAACTACCCCCAATTTCAAAAAAATTAATGGTTTGAAGTTTTAGGATCTCAGATAATACTGTACTAGTGTTGAGTCTTAACTTTCTCCTCATTTGACTATCAATGCATGTTCAAAATTTTGGTTTGATGGTCAGGTATAAAAGGTCTCTATGGGTTGTGTTTGGGTTTACCTGAAGAAACTTATTTTTATACTTTTTACAGGGTCATGGAAACACTGGCATCATATTTAGTTCTTTTGGTTCAGTTTGTATTATATGCTGCATGTGAGAATTCGACAGAGGTCATATCAGATGATACTACTCTTAAAAGCACAACAGAAGAGGAGGCACTACTTCCTGTTACATTACAATCACTTCTTACTTATGTAAGTCCCTCCTCAAACAACCCAAGCCTTATTACAGCAAAGGTTCAAGACAGTTTGACTGAATCAGCACATCAGCGATACTCTGTGGACCCTTTTGCTCTCGCTTCTGATGGAAGCTTTTCTGCAACTCTTAGTGATGATCAGAGTGTAAGTAGATTCGAAAATCTGTCGTCTTATGTAGCATAATGTTCTGGAAATTATTATGATGACATGATATAATGCTGTCATATTAAATGTACTATGCTTGAAATTCATTATTATAATGAATATTGAAATGGAGGTGATGCCTTGTAAGCAAGTAGTCTAAGCACAGCAAAACATCTTCTACTTCAGATTGATCCTTGTCGACGCACAGCACAATGTGAACCACTTGAAGACACTACTTGCCTTGGAGTTCAGTTACCTTATACATACACTTCTTTAGCTCTTACAGGCTTTCCAAATCAGCGTACTGCAAGGGTAAAGAATGCTTTTAAAGTTGGAATAACTAAATCTTTGTGACTGTTTGGCACTTTCATTGTCCATTGACATTATTTTATATTAAATTCTTGATGCCTGTCCATGTTTATTGAAACTGAAAGTAAGAAGACAATCTTTGATTCTTTATGTTTAGTCATTTATTCTTTACAGGAACATTTGGAGTCATGGACAGCACTCCGCAATATTCCACGCTGCTGGGCAGTTGTGCAGCCATTACTTTGTGCCATATTTTTTCCACGCTGTGATGGAATGTCTTTACAGCTACCATCACAGGTAATATACTCTACATAGTATTATGTGAAGTATTTGTTTCGTTAATAGCCTTCTGTATCATGAAATAAGTTTTCTACCCTATGTAGCAGTGTATGAATTTAGCACATCATCAATTAAGAACTTCATGATGCTTGTTTTATCTGTTAGTCAGACTTGTCAACTTCTTTGAGAAATGCTCTGATATTGTTCTGAAAAGGTTGTGTCTTCTAAAGGGATAGGATGCAATATCCGTAGGTTCATTCAGATACCTGTTTTGTCAGAGGGATTAAGATTGGTGAAGAATATGCATGTAAAAGAACCCCCAAGAGTGGATATGTAGTGTCTGGAAGGGGGAAGTAGATCAGTTACAACTTCCTTGTTATTATAATCATCTGATTACTTGTTCAAATGGTTTACTCTTTATTGGGGGTAATGATATGAACTCAACTTTTCTTGTTTAAATTTATAACTATGCCCAGCCTTTAGGTTTATATAGTAGTTTCTACTTGAGATTATTAAGTTATGGAATGTTATGAACACTGGTCACGTGTTTTGAATTATATAATTTCCCTGTGGATATGTTCTGTTCAGAGGTATATTTGTTCCCACCTGTTGCTTTGCTGCTAACATTTGGAATTCACTCCTGTAAAATATGCCAGCATTCTTATGATGGAAAATTCAGCAACCTTTTGTAAGGAAAAATGGAAATGGATATTAAAACTCAACCTTTGATATTAGAATTTCGGAAATTTGTTACTTATGCTGTCTCATGTCTTATAGTGGCAGCAATTTTAATTATCATTTCTATCTGTGATTGTGCGTATAGCATTTTCTGATGTCCACAGATCCCGTCAAGTTTCCTTTAAGTAGAATGCTATATTTGCAGAGATTTTCTGTATATTCTTCACTCTTAGGTATCTTGCAAATTGCACATACCCAGTAAACTTTGTATAAGGTTTAAGCCCAGGTCCTCCCAAAAGCTCTCCTGATTGCCAGTTCACAGTTTACAGTATATCATTCACATACATGATGTGTTCTTCAATTTCAGGAAATGTGTATAATTACACGTGGTCCTTGTCGACTGGTAGAAAATGTAAGAGGATGGCCGGATTACTTAAAATGTCGAGAAGATTATCCTCATAAGTGTAAAGTAAGTCTCTTTTGTTGATACATATAATATTTATTATGTTTGTTAATGTATGATATAATTTGACAGTGGAGTTCCTAATAAATGAATCGGTATAGGAGCTGTGGTATGTTTTCTCAGCTGCATTTACAGAGGTAGATATTTGTCATCTAGATATAATTTCTTACGGAGATGGACATAGATATTTACTGTGGAATATTTTGTTTATAATCTCACTGTCATTTATAGAGCTGTATTTTGTATTATTCTTTATTCACAATGTCTTACTGAAATTTATAGTTAGTTTTTTGTACTCTGCTTAGAAAATCTGTACCTATATAAGTAGTAGTTCTATTTTTGCACGACTCCTATGTGTAGTACCACATTGAACTGTATCTGATTATAGTCGAAGTAAACTTCAGTATTCTTTTGAGATAAAAATCGCTTTGCACTTAGGTTATATAGTGCAGATACCTTCAGTGTCAGATGCAATAAAGAATTTGTTTTTGTTTTCTTCTGCTCATATTTTAAGAGAATTTATAATATTCCAAATGTATTTTTTTTGGATTTCTTACAGAATAGTGTCAGGGAACTAAAATTCAATACGACTGGGCAGTGTGCTGCACCTCTCATTGCTGCAGAAGAGGAATCCTCATGGTACGAAGGTGTTAAAGGATGCGGCGTCCAATGTCCTAATCCTATTTTTACCCCTGAAGAACATGAGGATCTGCATCGCTTTGTGGCAACACTTGGTGGTGTCTGTTTGGCTTGTGCTGCTCTTACTGTGGTAACTAAAATAAGATCATGGTTATAATATCTCTTAGATTGTGTTATAATGAGTGATCATAGTATCATTTTTATCGATTTATATAAGTACATGCATGGAAATATTTATGTAAGTATACAACATCAAGTGTTTTAAAATTTTTTTGGAAGTTATGTATTTTGTGTATGTTTGAGAGCATCTAGAGCAGTGGTTCCCAACGTCGAGTGTGCGCCCTATGGGTGGGCAGTTTGATCATTAAGGGGGCAATTCGAGATTGAGTCATTAATGATGATTTTTTTTCAAGTTTGTTAATATTGATGAACAGTAAATTTTATCATCATAGATATTAGTAAATTTATCAGTAATTTTAATGGTGATTTCTTTCTTTATGAATCATAGTTTAAAAATAAAAAAGTTTTCCAAATTTGTTGTGTCATAGGCTATGCTGCAAGCTCACTTTAAGCACCTCGTGTCTGGAACACATCATAAGTGCATAAGAAATTAATTGGGAGTTGCTTTTGCAGTAGCTTCCAATTCTTTGCAGTGTGATGGTATTCCCATTGTGTCATCTTTTTAAATGGTGTCTCTGTCTTTATACACTGTAGACACAGAGCGATAATTTTTTCTATGCCAGCTGTTCATGATGAACAGTCACCAATGAAATAAAATTGTCTGAAAGGACATTTGAAGGTGAAACATAGTGTGCATTTAAGTTCAGATTTAAATTACTTCAAGTCTGTGAAGGAGAAACATGACAAAAGATCAACAATCACTCTCTAATTATAGTTATGAAATTTCTTTACTCATTGCTAATTTTGGAAAAATTATACATAGAGGAGGTTTGATTAAGCAATCACTATCAGCCTTACTTGAAACAATTTTGAAAAAGAGGACAAATATGTGAAGCCATGACACTCAGTAATAATACTGTTAGAAAGAGTATGTTTGCAATATGTGGAGATATTGAAATACAACTTGGTGAAAAACTGACATGAAAATTCTTCTCAATACAAATGGGTGAATCAGCTGTAAGAGACAGTGATGCTGTATTATTGATTGGTAAAGGTGAATTTGCTAAAGAAATGTTATTCTGCAACTCATTAGAGCACCAATTTTGCCACTGATACATATGTTATGTGATCAAAGTTATAAAACTACTTAGATGTCAATAATATATTGATTGAAAACACAACATCTGCTGATGCTCTTGTGCTGATGGGAAAAAAATGGCTGCTTGAAATTGGTGAAAGATGAGAAGGCAGAAATGGTTCTTGTGCATTGCATTATTTACATGAAGAACTTATTGTTTCCAAAAATCTTTCTCCTGTTGTAAATGAGGCACTGAAGCAGTTATGAAATATATCAAAGCTAATGCCAAATGCGAGTATGTCTTTAAGCAACTTTGTTAGGATGAATATACAAAGCATGTGAGGAATTTGCTTTGCGCTGAGGTAAGGTGGCTCTCAAAGGAGACTTGCTTGAAAGAATCATGACTCTGTTGCATGTCCTTAGCAAATTTTCAAGTGACTTGCTGAAATGAAAGCACTTGGTTACTGTTGATGATAGAGCATTTGTGAGCTATTTGGATAATATATTTGAAAAATTAAATATGTTGAATAAACAACTTCTAGGAACCTAGAAGACTCTTGTTGATACAAAGGTTAAGATATTTGGCTTCATTACAATTATAGAGTTTTGTCAAAAACATGTTTCTGACAAACATTTTTACCTATTTCAATGGCTAAAAATATGTGAGTTGACTGATGCTGCTATACTGGTTATTGTGAATTATATGAAAATTTTGGCTTGGGATTTGAAGTAATATTCTCGGATATAAAACAAACTGGTTTTCCGTCATGGGTGATGCAGACAGTGTAGTGAATTAATCCGATGTGTCAGTGCATTACCAATAAGCACTTTCGGAGATGTGAAATGAGTCAATCAAAACTTTATTCAAAATATAAGTTCTTGGCTTTGTGAAGAAACAAAAATTTAATACCAAAATTCAACCAATTTTGCAAGAAAACTTTTGTTACCTTTCCCATCTTCGTATTTAGCTGAATGTGATTTAGTGCTGTAAATAACTTGTTCCTGAGGAAAATCTATTGACTGGATATCACTAAATAAGGAGACTTGAAATTGATCTGGCTACTTTGATGCCTACTGTAGAATATTTTTGCAGCAGCATCACAGGGGGTAATTAAGATATTAGATGTTTAGGTGGAGCATACCCAAAACAAGGTTAGGAATAACTAACCTAGGGCCTATTTTTCCTTTAATTGATTTTTTAAAGAAATTTTTGTTATGAAGTGGTCTACTATCAGCATAAATTTATGCTCTTTATAGAATAGAATTATACCATTAACTTGCACACAAATTTTACTGTTAACATTGATAAATGTCATAGTATTTGTTCACCTCTTTTGCTATTTCAGTTAACATATCTTATTGACTGGCGTGCTGCCAATAAGTACCCTGTACTTATCATATTCTATGTGAATGGTTGCTTTTTAATAGCAAGCATCGGTTTCCTAGTACAGTTTCATCCTGGAGTACGACATGATCTTACATGTCGTTCAGATGGCATGCTCAGGCAGTCAGAACCTAGGTGAGAAACAATATGTATTACTTTTTGTTTTTCAAGCATGATGCTTTATCTCAAAGCTAGCAAATAAAAGACTTGAGGGACCAAGTTGACCACAACTATAATAAAAGAATTTTGGTAGTAGGGAGTGTGTTTCAATTATGCTTACATCTGACAATTGCTTTACGTTAAGAAAATATCCTGGGATGGAGGGAATGCCAGCTCTCTGCTCATGCTGTCATGTCCCATTTTAGTCGATTCTTACAGCATATAAGGAATATGAAGACAAAATCATCTTTGTTAGAAGTACCCTACAGGATGTAGGGAAAACAAGTGTTTACCAGTCTATTCTTCCGTAAGAAATAGCCATTTTATCTGCCTTTTATGACACGCTGGGAATATTAGTGGACTTCTTTCTATCCCAGGGCAAAGGCTATTCCTTATGTCGTCTATGATAAGTAGGGAATACAGATGTGAAATTTTCCTCTCCATTGGCAGATATACACAGTTTAAAAATATCTGAGAATACTTATGCTGTTTCTCCTATTTTTTTCCAAGAGCATACAGTATTGGTATTTTTTAATAAGACTGCATTCTTTTTCTCCTCAGCTCTGGTGGAAATCTGTCTTGTGTGGTGGTGTTCGTCTGCATTTATTACTTTATGATTGCCGGGGGCATGTGGCTTATCATTTTGGCTTATTCTCTCCATGCCAGGTTTAAGTCATATGGTAAGACCGAATTTGCTAAATTTTAGTAGCTGAACAGCAAAAAGAAAAAAGAAAAAGCTGAAACTCAGAAACATTGTAATTAGAATAACAATTGGGCACCTTTTCTAGCTTAATGGATTAAAGTTTAGTCTGCCATATCAAAGAACCTACGCTCAAGCCTGTTTCATCAGTCAACAAAGTAGAACTTTCTCTCATTTTTTGTTAATTATGTTGAAAGGCCTGAAATGTTATCTCATCTCTTAGCTCCTGTTAACTTTTAAGGCAAGATGAGCACACATATGAAAATGACAGACCATTTGTAGAATCATCTAACCTGTAAGCAAAGGTTGAATTAGAGTTCAATCTGGAAGCAATTTGTTCAAGTTGTATGTTTTCCTTGTGAACAATGACAGCACAGTCAACTTGATGCAAAATATAAAGATCTTTTACATCTGACTGAATGTTATATAAAATACACAGTCAAAGTTTTATTTGTTACTGTGTCTTTTTTAATGAGGTTATAGTTAAAATAAAGTTGGTTCAGTATATGGGCTTTTGGAGTTATATAGATACATTTAAATTTTCTTTAACAAAAACTCCCTTTTCCCTTGATCGCACTTTTATTTGATGTGAACTATGCCCACTGGTAATACTTTGTTATACCTTGTTGGGCTAAGGGGAAATATAGCTAGTTCAGTATAAAGTACTGTGAAGATATTTGTGAGTAGTCCGAGACATGTTCATATGTATTATCAGTACCATAAAACACGTATGCAGTGCATGCAGACTTGCACAGCCTATTTATAACTACTAGAGGAACCTAGTTCAAAGATTTCACATCCCAGTTTATGACCAGTTTTTATACAGTGCATTTTAAAACTCTGTTATAATCTAAATATGACATCTTTATTGGCTTTTGGAGTTATATAGATACATTTAAATTTTCTTTAACAAAAACTCCCTTTTCCCTTGATCGCACTTTTATTTGATGTGAACTATGTCCACTGGTAATACTTTGTTATACCTTGTTGGGCTAAGGGGAAATATAGCTAGTTCAGTATAAAGTACTGTGAAGATATTTGTGAGTGGTCCGAGACATGTTCATATGTATTATCAGTACCATAAAACACGTATGCAGTGCATGCAGACTTGCACAGCCTATTTTTAACTACTAGAGGAACCTAGTTCAAAGATTGCACATCCCAGTTTATGACCAGTTTTTATACAGTGCATTTTAAAACTCTGTTATAATCTAAATATGACATCTTTATTGCATAGCAAGTTCACACCCGAGTATTTGATACTTTGGTAGGAAGAGATTAATAATTTCACACTTCTTCCTTTGTATAGCTGCCAAACAACTTTGGTACTATATTGAGCCCTTTTGAACTCTCCAATATTTCAGTATGTTATTAATATTGATAATTAATTTAATAGCTCTATGATTATTTAGAGTATACTTTGTAATCATTGGATTCCTTATCAACTTGTTTTCTTTTGCTTATTAGTTTTAGCATTTGTATTAGGCAAACAAAACTCGTATACATTTGACTGATTATTATTTACCGAACCCATTGTAATACTTCCACATCTTGGCTCCATTTATATATATATATATATATATATATATATATATATATATATATATATATATATATATATATATATATATATATATATATATATATATATATATATATATATATATATATATATATATATATATATATATATATATATATATATATATATATATATATATATATATATATATATATATATATATATATATATATATATATATATATATATATATATATATATATATATATATATATATATATATATATATATATATATATATATATATATATATATATATATATATATATATATATATATATATATATATATATATATATATATATATATATATATATATATATACTATGAACATAGTAGGAATCCATATAGCCTCTAAGTTGTCTTGGAGGAATCACATGATTCAAATTTATAAATCTGCATAAAAAAAATGGGGGGTTCTGTTGCTTTAACTCTTTACAGTCACTTAAAATCTATAAAAGTCTTATTCGTCCCTGCTTAGAATACTGCTCACACTTCTGGGGTACTTCTTGTACTTTTTTCCTTTATAGGGTTGAATCTAAGGCAGCCAGACTCATTAATGACCCTTCTCTTACTTCTAATCTGGATTATCTTTCTCTTCGCCATAATGTATCATTCCTTTCTCTTTTCTATCGCTACTTCTTCCATCGCTGCTCTGATAAGTTGGTGAGTTGCAGCCCTCCCCCACTGCCAAGGCTTCTTAACAATCTTCCTCGTCTCACAGGTAATGTGTGGAGATTTGTAGCTCGTGGCTTGGTCGGTGCAGTGACTGCTTCTTCCCATCTACCACCAGACTCTTGAAATCTTCCTCCTGCTGTCTTTCCTAATTCTTATAACCTATCTTCCTTCAAAAAGCGGATTTATTGTCATCTCAGCGCCTAATCATCCATATCTTTAGGTCCTCAGTACTTCGAATATTCTTTCAGTCTGTCCTTTTCCTATGTGTATCATTACCTCATCTCTGCCTTGTCCATAACCCTTTTCTTTTCCTTCATCTCAATGTTTTTTGTCCCAAGCCTTTATTGATGAAGGTAGTTATTTTGCCTGTCCAGGTGTCACAATTTTTTTTTTCTTCATATGTTATGCCTTCAGCCGCAGTTTGAAGGCATCAACACCTAGAGGAAAAACTAAAATAAAAAAGTTACGCTTTTCTTCTTGCTGTTCATATGTATTTTCTTAACAGAAATTTATTTACCATAAAGAGTAATCAAGAGGCTAGGACTGTAGTAAGTAGGTCATACGCTAAAGGTTTTTGAACAAATTCACAATATATATATTTTATATGACTTGGAGTTGCTGAGCTTTGAAATGTGGTTCCTCATTAAGTAGTAAATTCTAAAATGCCCTCTGCTTTCAAGAAAATACTGGATACTATTAGCTTGATTAGCCTTGATAAAAAATATACTCTCTAATAATGGGCCTTGCTTATGTTGTCCTATCTCTACTTTATTCAGCTGTTGCCACCATGATTGTTTTAGCAGGATATGGCATAAGTTTTAAAAAGTAAAATGATGAGTAGGATAAGTAGCTTTATTAAGACTGCTCGTCTTTTGTCACTGCTTGTATATCAATATGATAAATATTTGACTCTATAATTCTTGTTTCGTTAATCACACAGTACTTAAATATATTTAAATATGGTATTCTTTTACAGCTGCTGGCTTGTGCAGTGATGAACTGGAGCGAAAAGCAGCATATTTCCATCTCATATCATGGTCCTTACCTCTTGTCTTAACCATTACCATCATGGCTTTGGCTGAAGTAGAAGCAGATTCATTAGTGGGAATATGCTTTCTATCGAGAACAATACATATTCGGATTTTCTTCCTCTTGCTACCGATGGTCATTATTGTTGCAGCAGGTGGCTTCTTTCTTGTTCAAGGTAATTGCTTAATGTATATAGCCTTGGTTGTGGTGAAGACAAATATCTCACTTATATTCCTTACATGTCATAAGAGGCATCCAAAAAGGGTAGGGGATCAAAAGGCTAGTAGTCATATTATCTCCTAAGGTTTTTCGTATGTTACTGTACAGCTAAAGAAAACGATGATAGGCAAGGTAGGCTGAACACCTGCTGTTTCCCTTTTTGCTCAGATGTGGCCATTTACCTACCTTGAGTATTGTATAGCATAATTTTGAAAAATATATATGATAAATAATGTTCTGAATACTTGTTGTTAAAAGTAAGAATATGCTAGACATTATAAAGGAGGAAGAACACAGTTAGATATAAAAATAAAAAAGTTAAGGAAAGAGTTTGTGGAGAATTTGCAGAGATGTATAAACAAGTGGAGGAGTTTAAAATGTACTGTGGAAAATGCTTAAGTGGTATGTGGGTGAGGTTCGGATAAAGGCAGTAGAAACTTGTGTACGTTTAAAAAGAATGAGTGGACAGGAAAGAGAGAAGAGGATTTTATGTAAAATATATGTTGGAGATAGTAGCATTTAGTTAAGGGGGAGTACAGTTGGATGTATCAAAAAGGGAAAATGAATTTGATAGAATTTAGAGGAAGAACTTGGTAGATATGGAGAAATATGATATGAAAGTGTTCTGGAGAATAAGAAGGTATTTTAGAAAATTATGAGCAGGATACAGAAAGTAAATGATAAAAGAACATATTGAGGAAATGCAAAATGTGGAAAAATAATAGAATTGCATAAATATGTTGAGAAAAGGATTGTTATATGAATGCAAAAATAGCAGAATGAAATACTAGAGTGAAGAGGATTATGAATATAAAAATTACAGAAAATGGAAAGGCAACTAGGGAGAGGCTCAGAGATGGTGATGTTCTGTTTGCACGGACTGTTTGATAATATGCTTTGAAGCAGTGAGTAGCAACAGATTGATAGATTTTGTGTTGTGCTATTGTACGATTGGCAAGAAACACCAACCGTACTGCTTCTAAGTATATAAGGCTAATTGCAGAAGTAAGTTGGATGGTTCAATGCTTCTACAGATGTGTTAGTAAGGGAAGATAGCATTGATAGGGCAAGATTTAGCCTGAGTTAAGCACATAAAATGGGGAAGGGATAGTAACCCAAATAAAATAAAAAAGAAATTGCAAAATGTGGTGTAGTAAGGTATTGTAAGTTCATTACAGTTTAGATAGCCACAATATTAGAATATTGTACAGCATTCCATACACTGTATTGGATTTTCTTTAGGTTTCCTGTTTTTAGGGATAACTTGCAAGACTGGTGTTGACATTGTTGTACTGTATATTGCATATGTACTTTAATAAGTGGTGTCAACACTAAATGTTGACGATTTTCTTAGTTATATACATATTTAAGTTATTACATGATCTTTCTGATTGTTAATTCTTGCATCTAATATTTTATGGTCTTATAATATTAAATGTTCTACTCAATAATAACTTTCATGTATATTTTAGGAATGATGCGATTGATAAATCTGAAAATTGAGTGTTTCAACATCATCAGTGATTCAGCCAATAGTAAAATAGTTGAAACCATCATTAGATTGGCCGTTGTCATTGTGTCTTTAGTAACTTTCACGGCAATCACAATTTACTGTCATATATATCAATACAGAAATCAACATGAGTGGGACAAAGCACTCAGAGACTATATCATGTAAGTACCATGTTATTATGGTTTATTATTCATGTATTAGGATGTGAAGTTTAAAAAAAAATATATATTGTAGCTATATGGTATTCAGATTTTAATCCAGTATATTTATTCTAAAATTATAGTCGTGATATAATTACCATGGGAAGAGAATTAATCCACAATTTTGATAGATTTATATTGTGTTTGTGTCTTGTTAAAATTGGAAGTAGTTTTGCTTGTAATTTAAGCTAACTTGTTCTTTTGAAGAAACTGGTTGATCAAAGCACCAATTTAGTGTATTTATATTATTTTGGATTTTTCCTCTTCAGTAGTTTTATTATTGAGATTATTGGTTTGGAAGAAATTATTCCACCTTCATATTCTCATTGTGTGATAAGAGTCACCTAATAGGGATATCCTTGGTAATGGAGAGAGAATTTCGTACTCCTATTCCTGACTTATCGTAGGAATCAACTGTAAGGGAAATCCCTGATAGTGATGAGAAAGAAATCCACAGTTGTGTTTTTTGCTTATTGAAAAAAACCCTTAAAGGAATATGAGAGCAGTGAGATGACAGTTCTTTCCTCCCTGATTTTTTATTTTTTTATTTCCAAAGACAACTAACAAAAGAGGCAAAGATGGAAAGGATATATTTAGTCTGCTACTTATATTTCTTTATTTCAGTTGTGGTCATCCTATAATGATATATTTACCACTGTATATCTTGCTTCTTCATGTTCTGTGAAGTATATTCTTATATCTCATATCGATTCCTTATAGAGTGCTTTTTGGATACTTCTATGTCTGTATTTGACTGGAAATAATTCATAGAAGTGATGCTTATATCATTGTCTGGTTTGGATATAAGGAAACCAAAGAAATGTCATAGCTATACAGTATATTGAATAGTTCAAAGCACCTCCATTTTACAGTTATAATGCTTACAGTAACTATGGCAATAGTACGATGAGGTAATAGAGATCCTATGGGCCATCCCTATGTGCATACAGTATATTAAAGAATTTTGCTAACTATAACTATGGCAATTGTGCGATGGAGCATTGGAGATCTTGCTCTGGGCCTCCATATGTACATACTTTTAAAGCAGTTATGTTTGAAAATAGTGATAGTTAATGCCAATCTGTAACTCTAATTTCTACTTCTCATATGAGTCCTTTCCTAAGAAAATAGTCATGACTTGTCTCACAAATTCCTTTTCTTGTGACCTTGACCAATCATATTTTCATATCCTTTCACCTTTTCTCTCTATCTCTGTACCTATTCATCACAGTTATACCATTTCTGTTGCAAGCACTGTTAGATATACGGTATTATGTTTTATTTTCTCAAGTATGACCATGAATTTGATAATAGTTTACTATACACAAACGTGTCATTAGGCTCACATAAAGACTATCTAAATATTACCAGATAAGTAGAAAATTTCGGTTTTTTGTTTTTTGCACAGGTGTGTATCAAATATAACAACAGCTGAGGAGAGCAGTGGATCGTATGCTTGTAAAATAGCTGAACGACCAAACCTTAATGTTTATAAACTCCATTTGTTGGCATTGTTTGGTGCTGGAATCATCATGTCCTCTTTTTGTTGGACTCCTAATACTTTGAACACGTGGAAGCGATTTTTAAGAAGGTATGTAAAATTAAATGTTTAGATTGTAGAGATCTAAATAAGGAGTTCCCTCAGTCTACCATATATAATTGACTTCTATGACATGCAATGAAACACTGTTGAGGTATTTTTATCCCCTACCCCCGGAATAAGGAAAAAATGCAGAGTAACAGAGCAAGATATAATAATAATATAATAATCCTAAATTACTAGACACATATACAGTCTCAAGGAAGGTCACTAATAGCAAATTAAACCTTCCATAGTAAAGGGTTACAATTTCTTCCTCCCATTTCCATGAAATTCAGGTAAGTATAAATCAACATGATATTCTGAAGTAAATGTGTGCCATAAACATCAAGAAAACTAAAATTTCCAGAATAGATCTTAAACACCTTGCAATTTACAAATACTACCTAACATCCTGATGCAAAGACAGTAACATAAACAGTAGCAATAATACAAGAGCTACTAAATTTAATCTTTTACAAAAGTAATATGTACTATAGTTGACCACAAATTGTTCAGATGACTCACTCCTCTCCTATCATCATCCACTGTCTCATTCAAAGAAATGAATTTTAAAGTACTACTTCCCCATAAACATCAAGTACTGTGTTTATATTTTGATATCATGTCAGTTATATACTCTTATCAAAGAGCCCCAGATAGTACCAATCTTGGTTCATTAGATATGCATCCAAAATATCAGATATCTATTAAGGGCAGTCTAAAAGTAACATGCTATATCGTCAGTTTAAGTAAGGGCCTCCCAGCAGGCAAATTTATCTCTTATTTAAAAAATTACAGCAAAAAAATTACAATTTAGCAGATATTGGAGTCTTGAAGTTTGCAGAACTGTTCGATGAGCTTGGGGATGAGTACAGAAAAGCATATAGAGTACCTGTCCTGAATTTCCACCTTGTGAGAAAAAATCATATTAGTCTATTTGGATGAAAATACTTAAATAATAAAGATATTTTTTCCACAGAGTGGCTGGAGTTCAGACTGAGGAACCTCTTCGCTTAGCGAAACATAAGGTTATAGCGCAGGCATTCGCCAAACGTCACGATCTCAACACGGCAGGACGTTTGTCAATCAGTTTACATTCAATGCATGAAGATCCACTAGGTATAAATAGTAAGGTTCTATCCAAAGTTTTGTTGAAGTATAAATTAACATACAGTGCAAGTCTGTATGAATATTTTCCAGATTGTACAATATAATAATCGTGAGTGGACATTACCACATAGTAAATCTATGCTGCTTATGTTGCAGGGCATTTCATTATATTAAAATGCACACTCATAATTATAATAGCATACTATTCATTATTAATGTAAACTGCACCCAAGTGAAATGTACTCTCTCCTTGGATGCTGTACTACTGTGTGACATTTCCAGAGCCAAATTCATCTCTAATTATGATGAATTATAATGATAGATAAGTGTCAAATGAGGAGATAAGACAGATAATGGGAGTTGGAAGAAAGATGTATAAATAAGACCAGAGAGTGCTGAGGAGATTTGGGCATATAGATAGAATGAATGAGATGAATGGATGGGGTGAAAAGAACATTGGATGCTTGTAGTATAACAGTGAAACAGAAAAGAGAGAGTGCAGTGACAGAGATGTGTGGAGAGGGTATGTGAATAGGTGATGGTGAGCAAAGATATTTCCCCTCACCAGGTTAGTGCTGTAAACTGGGACTGTTGGGTGGGGTGAGTTACTGTGAGATGGAATGGTGGGGGTAAACTGGTTTCTTCTGTCAGGCCTCAAGCCAGAAGTTACTTGTCCAACCATGTAGATGACTCAAGCAGTGTAATTGTGGTGACCATTTATGCTCTAGAACTGAGATTGGCCGTTTGGCTTTGTGTGATTATGTGCTTTGGCTTAGCCTTCCCTTTTACAGTTTGGATTACTGCAATTACATATGTATCTATGTATGTATGTGATATGTTATCCTATAGAGAGAATGCATGTTTTTCCCAAAGAAATTTATTACCGGTTGTTTTTATGTTATCCGAGTTTATGAATACTTTAGTGTTATAAGTAAGACTTAACGTATGCAGCTAACACAGAGCAGTTTTATGAAATTGGAGAGTGCCTTATTTCGTAATCTTGACATTTTCAGTCATTTTACTTTTTAAATGAGTGTGACACTGGGATGGGCAAAGAAAGTTGCCCTCATTGGGCTCGGGGACCAAGAAAACATTAAGAAAAAGTAGTAGTTTAAGGACATGAGAGAAATAGGAGAATGATAAACAATAAAAAAGATGCAGAAAGAATAGTCATAGTAATGAAGACCCAGAAAGGTGGTAGGATTTAGCCCTAAGATGACGATAGATTTACTTTTCGAAATAAAAAAGGCCAATAGAGTTAGAAGAGACAGAAGCAGGGAGAGTTGCTAATTATACGCCTTTTCTCACTTATACATCTGCATGTTGTATCTAGTGAACTACATAAACCCAATCCTGAGCATATTCCCCAGCCAAGCCTTGTAGATTTTACTGGTTCACATTAGCCATGTTATAGAGAAGTGATATTGTCCACTTTGTGAATATCAAACTCTTCATATTGTATCAAGTTGTCCAGCCATTTGTCCTCTGCTTTATTTTATCTTTTAAAATATCAAGACTTCTCTATAACAAAAACTTCGTTTCTCCACTTTCATCTCCATTCTTGCCTGTCTCTGGCCTGAACACAATACATATTCCCTTTAAGTACTCGTTACCTGTCTCATTTTGTCAAATCTTTACAGTTGTTAAGTCCAATGCAACCATCTCTTTTCCCTTTGCCACCTACATTTTTTTATCACCTTATATCTCATGTTTTATTTAGTGTTTTATTCTGTTGAAGTATCTCAAAGTGAATTTAACACACTGCTTGTCCAGTTTTTAACACGGTTTTCCTCTCCTACTCTCAAATTCTAACTGTTGTAAGTTACACCTGTGTTCTACCTCAAAGTAGCCCACTCCTTAATTTTTCATGAAAGTTTTTTCATGTAAAACTTTCTGAAGCACTTTACACCCAAGGTTTATTTAATTATAAGGACTTTCTCTCAATCAAACAGTACACTTGTAGAAACTGCCCCTTCAATTTTACCAAACAATAATCTTCTCATTCTACATTCTACTCATCCCCTCAAAGCAGCTTTTTTAACAGATTTTACAAATATAAAATTGTATAGTAACATTCCAATATCCGTTATCACTCAATGGTATGTATTGTATTTAACTACATTGTGCAATATAGAAAATGTAATAAATTTCAGGACTGAATTTTGATTTGAATAGTGCTACTTCAGGGGATCTCTCCTCTGCTTGGGCCACTGCCATTCCCCATTTGATGACAAGACGTGGAGCACTAGTGGGTTCAGCAGCGATTGGACTTCGTAGAAACTCTGTTGACTCAGAATATAGTATAAGTAGAAGGCGAGTCTTGCTTTTGTATTTAGTGTTATGGATTATTTGTATACTCTGATGTATTATTTTTAAATATGCAGACTAGCATTGCTTCCAAATCACAGCTTTTTAAGCACTGTAGATTTGGGACTAAAATATGTAAGTCTCCCATATATCATTTACAGTTGGGTGTGTAATATTAAAATATGTTTTGGACTGACAAAGTAAGACACCCTCTTTAGAAAACAAGAAAATATTTGACCTCATAACCTTGATAAAATCTATTTGTGAATACTGTATGCTCTGTTTTCTTTGTGACATAAAATGTTATTGGTACTGATATTCATTGCCATATAGTAGCATCGTAAGTTAATGAAGTAGTAATATCTATACTTGAAAGTAAATATGCATTAGGTTTAAGATAAATTGGAAATGTACACTCCCCAACTTCCGAACACTTTAGGATCCAGAAGTCTTTTCGTAAGTAGTGTTCGTATGTTGTGTTTAGGTAAAAAAGTACAGTATAGCTCTGTAAGTACTTAGACTAAGGACACTTAATTACTACTTAAAACAAAGTATACAGTATTATAGCATTTAGAAATGTTCATAAGTTACTATATATTATTTTTGTGCATATGTTGGTGAAGTAATGCACCAGAGGACTGCAAGTATTACAAAGGGTTCTTGGACCCTTTATTTCTAATATCCCCTTTGAGAACAATGAAAGAGAGATTATTCTCCCAAAGAGTTAATAGCTTTCTTCTCCAGATATGTCTTCAACAGTGAAGTACCTTTTGCCTTGGAATATGAGCTAAAGACACTTTTCCAAAAAAGTAGCTTCAGCAAAGATTGTTTTGTATTTGGTGTGCCACACTTATGCATCACCAACATATGAAATATCCAGAGATGTCTTCACTACCACTTAATTTATATCAAACCTTGGATAAGTACTATGGCGTAGCAAGTACAGAACAATCTTTGCTGGGGACACTTTTCTGAAAAAAGATGTTTGGACCTCTCTGGAAGTGAAACTTCCTGGTCTTAGTCTATTTTCAAGAGATTTGTTTTCATCAAGGAAAGTTCCATAACCTTTTAATGAAACTTGACATTAGGAAGCTTGTATTCCAAGGTAATAGACACTTCATTGTTGAAGACATTTCTGGAAAAAAAAATTATTAACTCTTTGGGAGAGGAATCTCTCTATCACTCTCTTCAATTGGGCTATCTGGAACACTGTGTATTAATGACAGTCTTCTATGATGCTTCTTAACTACTATATAAAACATAAAGTATACTGTATTAATGAACATTTTTTTTTTTTTTTTTGTGACACCGGAACAGGCAGAAACTGCCCTCATCAACAAAGGCCTGGGCACGAGAAAATACCAAGACGAAGGAAAAGAAAAAGGTTAAGGGCAAGGCAGAGATGAGGTAATGTCACACAAAGGAAAACGACAGACAGAAAAAAACAGTCAAAGTAAAGAGGACCCAGAGATATGGAGGACTAGGCTCTGAGATGACGATAGATCTGCTTTTTGAAGTAATAATCACTTAATAATACAGTACAGTAATTTATACATACATTAATACATGGGTAGGTTTTTGTTCGTATCTGTTAATATTCGTAACTTTGTTGTTTGTAAGTTAGGGAGCATCTGTACTCTATATTGCTTTGCTTGCATCATTTTAGAATTTATGGTGGTGTTACTTGATAATGGTAGGCAAAACTCAAATTCAACTAATGTTAGCTTATGCAACTGTCAGGCAATATGCAAAAAAATTAAAAAAAAATATATTTTTTTAAATCACTTAAAAAGGCAATAAAAATGTACAAAAATCACAAAATTAATGTTGAAATACAGGTAGTTGTTGACTTATGACTGACTTTAGGACTGCAACCTAGACAACAAGTCTGTACTGTGTCTGGCCATGACTATTCTTTCATCCAATATCCAATTGTGTCTTAGCTGTTTCAAGGTTACAGCATAATAATAATAGTAATAATAATTATAATAATAATAATAATAAGGTTGATTTTGGGGAAAAGGACATCTAACATCTTAAAGGAAGCATCTAAATGGATTAGGGAAACTGAGGCTTCACTCTTTTCCTGCATGATGCTTAAAAAATATATACTGTATATGCTTGAATGAGAGCCACACCTTTTCTCTCCAAAATTATTTTAATAGTTATGAGCGAGTACTGTGCTGTATTCAGAAATTTCATCGTAAAAGATTATGATTACTACTAAAAATTATTCTTAAGGCCAGTAATATTGAATGTTAGGTGTCCCACATCGGACAATTCACTGTTAACATTTACCTTTCTATAGCAACATACTAAGCATTTTTTACTTACTTTCTTATGAGCTATTTTGTAATTCAAGATTAAGAAAGTGCTGTATAGGCTCACAAAGAATTCTGGAACAGTACACTTAAGCAGGTTGGAGGAACTTTCAATCACAAACAGTGCAGGATTAATTCTAAGAAATGGTGGGACATTTTTATGGTGGATTTTGTACCAAAATGTAACGTATGACTATATGAAAGCACGAAGCTATTCCAAAAAAAAGGTTTAAACATGGGAAATATCAGTATAGTTATGACAGGTACTCTTCAGAATAAATAAAATATGTATTAGTTTAGGTGCCAAATTAAGTCAGGATGACACCAGTAAAAACAGTATCATTACCTCCATCAGCTGTATTCCAGAGAACGTGGGCATATCTAGTAGATAATATATGGTAAAGTGTATTACTATTTTAAAATGCGTAACGTTGGCAGGTTTTCTATTGAATCCGGACCCAACCGTAGTTCACGGCGTCACTCGTTGGATTCCCAGATGTCTTTTCACGTCTCTGATGCGGAGAGACTGGCTGCATTACACACTGCTGCAAGATTTGGCCGTCGCAAAAGACGCGATTGGTTTAGCTTGAGGAGGAGCCGCCGCGTTAATGCTTGGGAGAGACGAGAGTCCAATACATCTGATGATAGCAATCTTGGCTCAATGGTGAGTGTTGTGACTTTTATGCATTTAACATATGATTAGATTTCTAAAGTTTTAAATTACAGCAACAAATTAAGTCCTATAGGGTTATGTGTTGATTTTCCACCAGTCACATCCTTAATTTTTTTCTTTTTATGATTGTGACACCAGGACAGGCAAAAGAAGAAAAATAATCTGCCCTAATCCAGCCTGGGCACGAAGAAAACAGAAGTAAAAGCGGAATAGAGATGGGGAGTGTTGTGACTTGTCAGATGTGAAGGGATGACAAGAGAAGTGTAACAAATATCTACAAATTTTCAGTGTTTATGTAGGCATAGGAAAAAAAACGTAACTGAAGGAAGACTTAAACTGACCAAGACAGTCCTAGTTAAGTCCAAAAGACTTTTTCTAGGGTGTTGAGTCTTTTTATCCTTGCCAACTCACCCGTTGGATGACCCAAGCATGGGTTGGGCAGAGGGAAATTGTGGCAACCCTTTAACCTCAAGGAGCTAAGAGGAGTGTTTGAGATATTTTTGGCTTAAGGTGAATGTGTGCATTGACTCAGTCATCCCTTTTACAAGGGGACTTTCAGCCCATGTTTATGTATGTATATGATTTTTTTTATTATATTTGTAGATTGGCAGTCATAATTCGATCTGTAATGAACATTACTGTGAAGGTAAAAAAATAATATTCTTTTATCAATAGTGTATACATGATTTTCATATATGTTGCAAATTCAAGTTACAAAAAATATACTTGATTTATTTGGATAACCACGAGACTAGTTCACACTAGAGATGATTACAGATCAAGTAACTGAGTAGCCAATTTTAATACATGATGGCAGATATCACTCACAATTATGCAAAGCTGATTCTTTTTCATAATAATACCAAAATGGCTTTCATATATCAAACCTGGCAACTCTGGCTGAACAAATTGGCTGGAGATTCTGCCTGCACCATTAGCAGTATTTTAGTAAACACTGATTTTTTTCTTTCTTTGTAACATAGAAACATAATTACAATAACAAGTACTGTACAGTCATATGCAGTATAGTACTTATGTATAATTTTTTTCTTCTTCTTGTTTGAGTGTGACACCAGGACTGGCAAAGATAAAAACATAACTCAAAGAGATACAGAGATGGGGAGTGTTGTGACTTGTCAGATGTGAAGGGATAATAAGAAATATGTAACGAATATGCAGGAATATTCGGTGCTGATGTAGGCATAAAAAAGGATCCGTAACTGAAGGAAGGCTTAACATCAAGTGCCTCCTAACATTCATGATATACATACTCCAAAAAGATGAACACTAAGCAGACATCACATGTAATCAATGCTGCATACTATTATGTACACTGTACCTATTCTATACTGCATAAATACCCCTAAAAACACTATGTTTTACTGTATACTAACAAAAATGACACTGAAAATAATAAAAAAATAAATTAAAAAAATATTGGTAAAAAAATTTGAAAAATAATAGTAATCTTTTTCTGAACCTCCATCCTACCTTCTGTCTACATGCCATTTATTTTGTTATTAACAAAAACTGACAGCTCTGCATCTTAGCAAATAATGCGTTCATTTCCAAGATAACGTGTTTACATACAGTATCAGTCAAAAATCCAAAATGAGGCAACAAATAGTCAAGACTCTCGTTATAAAAGCCACTGTTTCAATAGAAAAAATTACCTCTGAACTTGGGATATTCATATATCGGTCAAAATTAATGCATAATGCCTATGTATTTAAATTGGTTCAAAAACGAAAACTCAAATATTTCATTGACTATAAGATCCCAAGGACAATGTGAGAAAAACCGAGGTAGGATAATACAAAGGGGGAAGTCCTATTTGCCTCGATTTTCTTTACTAAGTCAACTCTTTTTTGTGATGCAGGGGAACATGGAGGTGAAATTTTTTTTCCAGATGAAAAAAGGAGGATGCTTAACTCCTTATTTGGATAGAACATACCTAAAGCACATAATAAATATGGTACATTAAAGGGTAAGATCCTTTTGATTGGGTGCAAGGAGACTAATAGAATAAGAATAATGTAAGTAATTAGCCAATGCAATCAGAAAGATAAGCCAATGGACATTGTAGGGAAAGATGGTAAGTGGCTCATGATTTGATTGTTACTATAACTGCCTATTGCATATACTCTATCTGACACACAAGTTTATGAATTAGATATCTGTTGAACCATTTTACGTTTACAAGAGCAGTCAGTTTGTAAGGAGTCAGTGCAATGAATACATTGAAGTACCTTACGACCACAAAAATGTCGTCAGACATTTTTGTAGCCTCTATGTGATTTTGGTTGTATAGTCAAAATATTCTTACAATGGCGTCTGTCATTAGTTAGTTTCTTTGGAGTCAATATCTTTAAATGTATGTGCTTACCTAAGCAGAGAATGCCACATGTGAGGTTGGGAAATGGGAGTACAGTATATTGAATAGACGCATTCAATGGAATATTTATTCCCAGCTGTAGCAAGTAGCAGAGGTTTCCTATATCTTTCAAGATTCTCTCCGGTAAAATTTGGTTGCACTATATATTAATGGATTGTCAAGTGTGTTATAGGTTGAATCCTGGTCAGTCGTATGCTTAAATGTTGTGGATTAATTGTGAAAACAAGCCATGAGCGAGATAGGGAAATGAGAGTAATATGAACTGAGGCTTAACTAGAGTTAAGTACTGTATATATATCACAGTTTCATTGTGAATATATATACCTAACTCAATGTACAACTTTATCAGGCTGATTAGAGGTCGAGGTGCTTGCATGTACTGGCTGACATAATATACAGATTTTTGTCTGCTGTAAGGCAGCATGACTGTAGATTGCAACAGGAGTTCGAGTCCCCTAGTTATCCATTAATTTTAAGGAATACTGTATTTTATGTTTCAGATACTGCCAGCGGTGACTCTTAATCATGACACCTTGTTTGCCAACATGATGAAGAGACTTAATTTAAGTTCTGATGAACCCATTCGTTTAGAAAGAACTCCATCAGGTCCTACTGCAAAGTCTCTGAGCCTGACTGTTCCACTCCCTGGTCAAACAACAGTAGAATCTGAAGATGAAGTGGGGGCAGAAAATCATGCTTACGCTGATAGTGACTCTGTCTCCCATGCAGTTCTTAATAATATACTTAAAAGCACAGACCTGAAGAGGCGAGATGAAGTTTATATAAGAAGATCTAGTTCATGCGATGGTAATGTGATGGCAATTAGTCATGTTTGTATATGTAACAAGCTCAGGAATGCAGAAATCAGTACTCAGGTGAGTAAAATGAGCATTGGTATCCAGGCTTCACTCGGTGATAAAAAATCTAAGCCAGTGATGGTTAGTAAGTCAGTGCAAGTTTCATCACCAATGCTTATGAGAGCCAGCCATGGTTCTCAGACCCATTCTTTGTCAAACAGTAATGGAAGTATTACTCCAAATCACAGAATGCACGAAACTGCCGCTAAAAAAGTGATTGAAACGAGTTTTACCAATCAAAGAAAGTCCCAGAACAATGAGAGACCAGGAACACCAATGACGAAATTAACTAAAAGTGTTTACACCAGTGGGGATAAATCCCTTGCTAATGCTAAAAGTTTAAATAGTGCAAATTATGGGTCTCATAAACGCAGTACAAGTTCTAAATCAGGAAGACGGAGGAAAAGTAGGGAAACTGCAGATATAATGACTGTTATTGATATTGGTGAAGGTAGTGATTGAATTTGCTATTAAGTGATTGATAAAGCGAGTGTAGTTTCTTGTGTATATGAATACAGTATGCAATTAAAGTAACGATACTGAACCAGGTGTCAACGTTTAGGTGTAATTTGATTCGATTTTAAGGCATATCACGTTTTTATTTGTAGCTTGGTATTATAATGTAAAGAGGGCAGAAATGTTTGTCCAAGTACTTCTGAAGGTTACTTAACTGCAAATGTGTAAAATAACATTTTACTGATAGCTAAAGGTTATCAGGTTACTCCAAAATCCCCTTGCTACAATATTTCAAGAAAATGCAGCTAGGATAAACCCTAGCTGCACATTTGCAACACTTCTTTTAATGTACTATATAGGTATACTCTAAAGTTTGCTCTCTCTTTCCAGTGCTTACTTCCAGATAGTCATTTGCTTTCGGAAGTAATTCTAAATATATTCTCTAAAATAACAGTGTGAGCTAACAGACAATTTGGGTATGTCCAACTTGATAAATCTGTTAAGTAACTTGAGAAAAATGAAGGAAGTACATTGTGAAGCTATAAAATTCATAACAGAGCTGTGTAGTATCAAACTATGTCTCTCTTCCCTTTGAACTGAAGGAGACTTGATAGAAATGTTAAACTTTTTAATAGACATATAAAGGGTCAATACGGATGCTTTATGTCATGGAAATTATGACATACAGGTAAGCACGACTTTAGGTCATATCATATAGATATAAAACAAGAGGTCTAAGAAATTTTTTCAGAAATAGGGATGTGAAGTTTTATACATTTTGAAATACAGTTCGAGTTAAAGTATAATCTGGATACAGATTATGGCTTCACACGTCAGTAAGCATTACTAAACAAGGTCAACCAACTTGAGTAGTTGACTGCTAGATTCTGTCATACAGTGTGTATATGACACACAAATAGTGATTGAATAGACCCTTTTAAATTATTAAATACTTAAAATGTGATTATTACTCAATGCATAATAAGTACAGTAAGATTCTGTTTTACAAGGCTATAAGAACAATATAATTGTTTCCATCTGATGTGTTGGAAGGAGGATACACTTTGGTTAGAAAGGCAAGATGTGATTTAAACTTTATATATATTTCACGAAAATTATATCTTTGTAATCTGAAAGTTCAACTTAGTGGAGTATGCCTATAAATCTTCCCCCCCCCCCAGGAAATGGGTGGGCTGAAAGAGAATGTGGGTACAAGGCATATTTGAGGTATGTAATGAAATAGATGATGGTGGAACATATGGTGCTTCAAGGACGATGTTTTGAAGTGTGTATGGAATGAGAATGGGACGAAGCAGTAACAGTAGTGAAAGTTGGGATGAAGAGTATGATAAGAAACAAGTTTAGATCAGAGCGCAAACACTTGGAATGTAAGAAATCGTAAAGGGAGGAGATTGTATGTAATGGATGTTAGGCATTTGAAAAGTATGACATGCATCAAGGATGCCTACTAGGATATGTGGAAGGGAGGCAGAGAATGGGTGGTGGAAGAAAGCAGTCTGATAATGATATACCGTAGAGTGCTATGGTGCTCTGAAAGTGTAAATGAGGAATAAATCGTGAACAGTGTGGGAGAGCAGAATTACATGGAATAAGACCAAGATCCAAACCAAGAATAAGATGAATGGATGGGGGTGGATGCACGAGTATGTCAGAGGAATAGGATAGAGAGGGCATGTGATAGGGATATGTGAATTGCAATTGTGAACTGTTGAGGCAGCATGTGGGATTATTTTGCACTTTTTCATTGCTGCAGATCAGCTTGGATGAGGTGGGGGAGGAGGGTTACCATAAGCTGAAGAGGTAAGGGTACACCAACATGGCTGGAAGACATGGTATGAAGTATGCCCTGTTTTCACAGTGTGACCCAAGCAATGTGAAAGGGTTAAGCATGAGTGTATGCTTTGACTCTGCCAACCCCTTAAAAAGTGGTTTACAGCCTTAGGTTATCTAGGTAAACGTATATTAGGGAGGTACCTTAATTACTTTTAAATTTAGTACTGCCTGAGGATTAAAAATTGTAATATTATTTTATGTCATCATGTATTTGATTCACAATACAAATATGATATTATGATTTTGAAAAAGAAAAAAGAAAAAAAAATGGATAACAACACACTGTCAGAGAGAATTTGCTTTTTACCTCAACCGAAACAAGTTAAAAATCTTAAAACCCAGGAACAATATGGCCTTTTTGCTTCATTTTCTTGAATTTCTTCAGTAGTTTTGCATCTTTTCGTGTCTTTATATTTTCCCTGCGCTTAGTCTGTCTATCCTGCATCTTCTTGTCAACAGCTGCAGTACGTTCTTCCCATTTCTTTTTACTTAACTCTTTCCTCTTTTGTTTCTTCTTGAGAGACTTCTGAAGCATACCTACATCATCTCGTACCTAATTAATGAAGTTAAGGATATAAATACTATTGATATATGCATCAGGTAGCTTTAACACAGTAATTTATATAATCATCTTCAACAAGTCAAGCAAATTATACTATATCAAAACAGAAGTATTTAAATAAAACAATTCCTTTAAACTGGTTTGGAATGAGCAGCAACAAAAATACAGCAGAAAAAGGTAGGCTATATAAAAGCTAAGAAGGTACTGCACCAAAGGATAATGTAAATACTGCAGCTAAAACTTTATAAGGCATGAACAATTAAGATCTAGCCATTATTAGAAAGCAAACACTATATTTTTTTTTAAACATACGTACCTTTTCTCCCTGTGCTTTCTGGAGGGCACTTGACCAAGCGCTAATTTCTTGTCTGTCTACAGCAGCATCCAGCCTACCTTTTTCTTGCAGACGTTTTCTCTGCAGACAATAAATAAAATTAAAATCAGTCACCCTCTACTCTCTTCAGTTACAGTAAGAACAATGCTCACCAACAAGAAAAAATCACAATAGCAAAAATAATACTGTACCCCTTTTCATTTCTCAAATCATGAACAACCAGTTATGAAAGCCATATAAAGTTAACATGATATATACAACTAAAGCAAAATTTAGGTCATACTATATATTTACAAACAAAGTATACAAAGATGGAAAAAATATACCATAGTAAGGAAAATCTATGGAATTTTTTGTGTGTGATTTCCAATAACACTTGGTCCTTGTAATTAGAACACCACACAAGGGAAAAAACTTGAGGGCAGGGGAGCTGGCAATCCCTCCTGCACTGCTTTTTATTTTCATACAACTGGTAAATATATTGAAGTCTTGCAGTGTACGAATAAAACCTGCTATTCTTGTGGTCACCCTATTTGCTTCAGTGGACTGTGACACTTAGGAAAAAAAATTAATAATTACTGGAGATATTACAACTAATAACAACAAGTAATTTTGTAAGCATATTACCATTTCCCTTTCCTTTATGGCTTGCATGACTTTACTCTCCAAATTCTTGGTCTTTTTTGGCTGAGAACTGACATCACTCGAAAAATCAAACTTGCTAAAGACAAGTTTTCCAGTTTTGTTGAATATCTTGTTTTGGGTAACAACTAGAAGAGAAAATACAAATACTGAGAAACTAGTCGTAGTTTTAACCTAATTCAATACATATCTTTTCATGTAATAACTGGAGGAAAGAAAATTATTGATAGTGCAATATACATGTCTTATCTTTCTATTTTAGTTAATATCTTGTTTTTGGAAAAAAAAACTTGATGCAATACTTCTATACTATATTTCTACTTTATTAAATGTTTTGAGTACTAACATGGAGAAAAGAAAGAAAAAATATTTTCCTCTAATAAATATCTTGCTAAGGGTAACGGCCAGAAAAATCTTAAATGGTGTGAAAAGTTTGTATGAATTCCAACCATTTTAAATATAGTGTTATTGGTAACATCTGGAATATAGGAAAATTCTAATGATGTAATAGTTCTCTTATTTTCCTACCTTATCAAATATCTTGTCATGGGCAACAAAGAAAACAAAATTAGGAAGATGCAATGCATAAAGCAGATTTTCCTATCTGACAAAGTATCTTGTGGGTAAAGACAGGCTGTAAAATTTTGGATTGCTTTCATGTTTATTATATACAGTACTTTTATGTTAATTAATGCATGGAAAAGAAAAATTTTAATATTGATGATCCAGTACTTTAGTACTGCCCTTCTGTGCATTGAATGATGTAATACATTTGTATTATTCTCCTATCTCATTAAATTTTCTTTCAATGTTGAGTTTTCAAGCACAGACTGGAAGAACAATACTGATGATATAACACACCATTATTAAGATGTTTTATTAAATATCTTGTATCTGACAATGATTGTACGAAATATATGTTTCTTATGGTGTCATTATAATATCTGACTGGCTTTCTGCATAAAAAGCAGTTAAATAGATATAAAGATCTGCACTGAAAGTAATCTGTACAAGGAATTCCTAGATTCCTAAGATAAGATCTAAAAAGTTTTTAACATAATTAATAAATACAAAATGTATGTACTTTATAAATGCTAAAACCTCAAGTACATGTAGTAAAACTAACCTTTCTTGGCTAAAATAGCTTTATGCTTTTCTTCAAATATTTCAGCTTGCTGTAGTTTTCTCTCCCGATTCTTGTTTTTCTTATCTCTTTTTTTGAGAGATTGTAACTTTCTCTGCAATTTTCTTTCCTTTTTCTTTTTGAAGGGATCAAATTTGTCTTTTCTGCTTTCTGAATGAAGCAAAGAAAAAAAGGTGCATTAGATTTGCTCAAGTATTGACAAAAATATTCCTAAGTGGATACAAGTTTGGGCCTAGGATACAAGAGCTGTGCTGCTATTTTGGTCAACTTTACATAACAGAATAAGTAAATTTTTGTTGAATGCTTGAAGCAAGTCTTATTGTATACAGCTGTAGAAAGTTGCAAGTAATAACCAAGCTGTGTTATCAAACTTTACTTTTAATTTAAGGTATGGCAAATGGATGATTTCTTCAGCTTTAGAGAGCAGTGATTTACTGTTTAAGGTAAGACAGAAAGATGCCCTACAGAGCTTAAATAGCAGCAGCAATTCATGAACAAGTTGTGATGCAATTATTTACTTTTTAATTAAGGTAAGACATAAAGATGTTCTTTTCAACTTTAGACAACAGTTTATAACTATTGCAAGCAGGAATACTAAAATTACAGAACCACATGATTTTTAATATTCCAACGTAATAAAACCTTTGGAATCAATATAATTATAAGTGGGTTATGAAATCTTGACGAAAATTATACACACTCCTTAGATAGTATTCTTAATTTTATAACTTACTTTTCAAGTCTTCCAGCTTCTGGTGGTATCTTTCACGTAACAGATCAATCTCATCCTTCGTTTCAATAACATCTGTGAAAAGAGTAAAATAAGCTTATCATATAGCTATGTCTTGACTCTGATATATGGAGCATCAAGTGGCCTACACTTTGTATGGTGCTTGCTCTGGCAAAAAAAAAATAAAAAATAAAAAAAAATAAAAAAAAAATAAATATATATATATATATATATATATATATATATATATATATATATATATATTATATATATATTATGAAATATAGAAAAACCACTACTACTACTAATGATCACCAGGAAACTTAGCAAGAAAAATAATATTAATGCTTAAACTTGGATTATATACAATGAACAAATGAAACCGCATTCCATCCTTAATGTTAAGTTTCCAATAACTGGATAAGATGAAAGAAACTGGTTCATAAGGGATGGAGATAAAAAATACTGCGTGGGAGCCAGGAAAAGACCCAAAGATACAGCTATAGCTCAAAGGATTAACTGTGTGAGCACATAAATATTTCATCAGTACTTCAATAATGAGTAGTTAAATGCAGGTGACACAATTTAAGAAAAATATGCAGTCAGATGTGCCCCAGAGAAAAAGAGAGGTATGAATTGAAAAATAATAGTTAGCTCTTTAAGAGCATATATCTGTTAGGTTTACTAAGCATTAATGCTAGTAATATGACATCTTATTCAAGGAGAAAGAGGTTGAGAATACCCCTGTCCAGGAAACTTGTGTCACTCATGAAAAGCAATATAAACACTTACACAAACAATACTATACATACAAAATAAAAACAAACTTTCAAATTTTACTGTGAAGGTAAACCATAAAAACCCGGGGCCTAATTCTGGAATCGCTGAAACAGGAACATAATTTATTTATGATAGGAGACTTATGACTGTGAGTGAAAGTATGATTACTTATAAATAGATCTGTCAAGGACAGTTCGATGTTAACTCTTCCTTCAGTTACGGTTCTTTTTTGTATGCCTACATCAACACTGAATATTCTTGGATATTCATTACACATCTCTTATTATCCATTCACTTCTGACAAGTCATTACTCTCTCCATCTCTGTTACTCTTTATGTATTCTTCGTGCCCAGGCTCGATGAGGGGTGTTTTATTTTGTTACTTTTTGGGCCCGTCCTCGTATAAAAAAAAAATTATATATATATATATATATATATATATATATATATATATATATATATATATATATATATATACATATATATATATATATATATATATATATATATATATATATATATATATATATTTTTTTTTTTTTTTTTTTTTTTTTTTTATTGCTGGCTCGACAATAAATTAAAATTTTTTTGCAGCAAAATCAAAGAGATAAAAGTCAGAAAAGGTCAAGTTAGCTATGTAAACTAACAGGCTATGGAAGAGGTGTGCTTCTATTATCTCTTTACCCTGTGAGATGCATAATTTTGATGGTGAATGATGAATTATACAAGAGAAATTCTATTATAAGTTTAGTTATTATGATTTTGCAAAACAAAGAAAAAAATGGATGACAAAACAGACTGTAAAAGAGAATTTGCTTATGACCTCGGGTGAAATAAGTTAAAAATCTCAAAATCCAAGAACAATATGGCATTTTGCTTCATTTTCTTGAAATTCTTCAGTAGTTTTGTATCATTTTGTTCCTTCATATTTTCCCTGCACTTAGTCTGTCTATCCTAATAGACTGTGAGTGAATGAGTATGATTAATCATAATAAGATACAGATTATCTTTTTTTCTTTTTTTGTTGGCTGCACAATAAAGCAAGAATTTTTTTGCAGCATAATATTCGGAAAAGGTAAATTTAACCAATATAAACTAATAAGCCATAGTCAAGGTCTGCCTTTGTTTTCTCTTTACCCTGCTAGACGCACAATTTTGACGGAGAAAGATGAATTATACAAAAGAATTTCTATTATAATTTTTTTTACCATTAAGCTTCTTTCACAGGCTGCAAGAGACAAGGGAGTGAACAGTTGGTCATCACTCCTAACTGAATGATTTTAGTTACAAAGCAAATGCAGAGAGGCAAGGATAGAAGGGTGAAATAAGACCTGCTTTCTTGTTTATTTTCTTATAAGTAACACGACTCTGCCAAAGTCAGTGTGCATGGCATTATGTTAGAAAAAATAAATGATTATATAAGGGCACTTCCAACTTACCACTCATTTTTTCTTTAACTGCTAAAGCCATTCCCTTTCTGGAGTTCTTTTTAGGTTTTGCTGTCAGAAGAAAAAAGAAATAATATTACATATAAACGGTATATAGATGTAGCTTGATGTTGTAGATAAAGACAGGAAATATCACTGATAGAAAATTTAAATATAAAAGCCATATAAATGTAGCTACCGTGTAACAAAGCAAAAATTGTAATAACTTTTAATATCTTTTCAACTAAAAGTAAAAAGGAAATACAAAGTGCAAAGAAATAACATAACATTACCTAGACATTATCTAGAAATGCGAAATACATGAATAATGCCCGCGCAAAAAATTCGAAAAAAAAAAACAAGTTTGCATTTTAGTAAATAAGTAACTGCCTCGGAGGCACTTTCCCACCTTACTGCCATGTGCATATGTTTACACTGGAATTAAAGGGACACCCTTGGTTGGGAGCGGGGGATGGGGTGAAAAGGATGATTTCTGGCAACTTTAACGTGTGCTGGTGCCAGATGTAAAAGGAAAGGGCTCTATCTATACTATAAACAGCAAGAGATTTGTAGCTCGCGGATTGGTCGGTGCAGCGACTGCTTCTTCCCATCTACCTCTAGACTCTGGAACTCTCTTCCTCCTTCTGTCCTTCCTAATTCTTATGACCTTTCATCCTTCAAAAAGCAGATCTATTGATATCTCAGAGCCTAGTCCTCCATATCTCTGGGTCCTCTGTACTTTGACTGTTTTTTTCTGTCTGTCGTTTTCCTTTGTGCAACATTACTTCATCTCTGCCTTGCCCTTAACCTTTTTTTTTTCCTTCGTTTTGGTATTTTCTTGTGGCCAGGCCTATATTGATGAGGGCAGTTTCTGCCTGTCCCGGTGTCACTCTCTTAAAAAAAATATATATAAAAAAATTGCCCTTTTATGTAAGTATTCATAGTAAAATAAAGTAATAAATGATGATGTACTGATATCCTCTCATTATATATATATATATATATATATATATATATATATATATATATATATATATATATATATATATATATATATATATATATATAAACCTAATGTATTCGATATGCCATGAAGTTGCAGATATCTCAGAAAATATGCTATTTACTCTCATCTGTTTCCTTACAGTTTCACCAAAAATTTACATTCAAATACTGTATAGCAGATATATATCTCTACTTCACAAGAGAAGTTTTATGAAAGTTGCTAGTCTATTCTATGCTAGAATTAGTTTGCGATAACTTGTACATCTTCCTGTAAATTCTAGCAAAGCCTACGAAGGCTAATAAACTATAATTATACTCTATATCAAGGTAGCCATTAATTAGGAGTTCATTAAATGACTTCAATAACAACCTTTTGTAGCAGATTGTCCATCAACATCAGGTTGGTTTTTGGGAGCTGGTCTTACGGGCACTAAATCAGGAACAACCCACTGGAAGCCTGGAAGCCAACTAGTTAAACTTAACACATAATTTCTTTCCTCTAAAACGGCTGCCTCAACCTGCAAGAGAATATTAAAAAAGATGACAATATTGAGGAAACTTTCATCAAACACTGGGCATCAAAGGCCTCATCATATATCTTTCATAGCCACTGTTTTTTCAAAATCAACTGAAGTACATTCTTACGAAAACTCCCTTTTTTCCACATATTGTGTTGCAACATTAAATTAATTATATTTTTTTATTGAAAACAATTAAATCTCAAGCTAGTGAGATATTATCTCACAAAAATGGCAAATAAGATTTAATGTTAAAAATTACCTACATCTGTTTTATGCTGACCTCTTAATAGTAATAATAAAGAGGATGCATATCTTTCCAATACATAAGTTAGAAATATGTGAAGAAGAAATACAAGATATTTACCCATCTCAAACCCTTTCATTTTTACTTACTTGAGGCCAATCAGTTTCCTCACCAACAATATCCTCAATACATCCACTATCTACACTTTCTGTTGCATCCTCATTGTCCGTTTTATTTTTCTTTGAGGTTTTTGACCCTTTCTTCTTATTTTTCTTCAGTTCACTAGCATTTGTGTTTTTACATTTCAACTCTTCGGCTTTACGCTTTTTCTGTTTGCTTACTGAGGGAGGTTTAAGAAATGAACCACTGACACTCTGTTCATTCATGTTTCTAGAGTCACTAAGTATTATAGGAGAAGCTGCTATATCCAGGGCACCTTCAGTCATTTTTAACCAATACTAGCACCTGAAAAATATAGTAGTAGGTGTATTAAAAACATAAAATACAGAGTGTATAATTAAAACAGCATGTACAGTATACTATTACAATGAAAACTACAAGGGGACCGAAACAGACAACACTATTCAAGAAAAAGCAGTCTAAAATTTCTTAACTGAAATATTAGAGCATCTTCAACCCGTGGTATCTCATAAATATAACAATGATGAACAATCTTTTTTTTTTAAATGTTTAGAAAAACATTCAAAACTCTGAATGACTAATGGAGTAAATCTTGATTTGCAATTTCCTATTATGCAGGAGTTTTTCAAGTGACACAGACTAGTGTACCCTGTTGATAAATACTTTTCATCATTTACTAGAAAGGCATTCTTTGTCATCTTAAAGGAACTACTATGAATGGACATTAATTCAGCCACTGACCTGGACAACTGGCTGGTAAGAGGCATTTCATACAAACTATGCTGAGTTACGATACGTTATAAGGGGTTTTCCTGCTACACAGCAAGAAGGCACGTCTAATACTAGTCAAGGACTTCATGTAGCTAAGCTTCCAACAGGATATGTCCATAAATATAAGCTTGCCAAAGTCAAAATAACAGGATACACTTAAAGCAATAAGTCATCTGTAAAGGATGACAAGAATATCCAGAAATGAAATAGAAGTAATTGAAATCTCAAAATTGCAAAGAATCTTCACCATCATCTAGGGAAACAATTAGTTGCTAGTACTCTCCACAGTAAAGTTCCCTTCTGTCCATCACCACCCTACCTGGACACCTTGATGAACACATCAAATGCAAGCCATGACTTCCACACATCAGACAGTCTAAGAGGCGATGGAACTTGGTCATAATATCTGAACCAATACCACATAAAGGCTCCATTTTTATATTCATAAATTTATTTAATTGTTCCTATCAACCATATAACCTTCCTTCCCGGTGGTACCCTTAGGGTTAAAAGCATGCATGCGGTGCAGTCATTTCTCCCTCCTTTACGGCTATCCAATCCAATCTTTCCTTTTCCTAAACAACCTCATGGCATATAACTAAAAAAAAAAAAAAAAAAAAAAAAAAAAAAAAAGGAGACTACTAACCCTGCCAAGAATGTTTTAGAGGTTTTCTTAAAAATTACAGATAAGATCAGACCTCATTTCCAAAACGTTCACCTATGGCCCATTCACCCCTGGGTGGATATCTTCAATGAACGAACATTAAGGCGTTAGTAATCTCCAGTTCAAATCTGACAGCAGTCCTCAGCATTAAAGTATAATGGGAAATATGAAGCAGTAGGTACTAGAGTTGATTATACTCCTGAGGAAGCAGGAGCTCACAATATCGCCATACCATGTTGCAGGTATAAAAAACGATATTGAGGACAAACTATCTCATCAATACTGTCTCCAGTCGATATAGTCATTGGATATAATATCATTTTAGGAAGTAATAAAACTAGTTTCAAATCTTCAGGTGGAATCATTTGCTACACAGTAGAATTGACAATTCTTGAGGACGGCAACAATGACAGTCCCTTCAAGGTTCAATCAAATATCTCCCAACTTTTGGAGATGAGCAACTTGGAGCATTGACTTAGGAAATCATGTCCAGTCTCTAAAACTGGGGACTTACACCTTGATATTTTCATTATCACCCCTTCCTTTCCTGAGGAAATAGCTTCTATTCTCTTAAGCACCATAAGGAAAATTGAAATAAGACAGGATTACACTGTTTGAACATTCTGTTTCAAATGAGAAAAGGATCCAAACATGATAACGTCCAAGACAGTCTCTAATTTCCTACGAGTTCCATTTTCATTTAAAAATCCACATACAGCAATATTTGCTATATAGAAAGCGGCCTTGGTTAAACTGTTCTATCAAGACTTCAATATACACAACTACTCGGTGTTTACTGAGTTCATGATGGTCTTTTAACAAATAAAACCTATAAATGTTCCCCATATCCAACATGGAAACTCAATAAAATACTATGGCTTGGGGGATGAAGCTTATTGTCCCCGAGATATTATCCTTCAATATTCAGGCCAGAGAAGTGTTCTGGTTTTCCCCTTGCCTTAGCCTGCAATATCAACAAATCAGATGCCTTCAACAGATAAGATATCTTCATACGGTAGCTTAAGGATGGTTGCTCATATATTCAGTCCTAACTAGTCATCTTGATAAAAAATTAAATATTCCACAAATCGAGGAAAACCAATAATCTGTAAACTACTCCAAAGATAGAATGCTTTGCTACGGGATGCAGTATGAATCTACCAAGATATCTAATCTCAGTAAAAGACCATTGTTATATGCCCAGGCCTCCAGATGCCTACGGTTCCCAAATAGACCACCCCTTCTAAAATTAAGTTTTACTCACATGACAAAAGGAAACTAGTGCACACCATAGTAGTCAAGTATATCATTAAAGTTAATATCTGCAACACAATTGGATGGTCATTTATATATCTGTAGTATGTCAGCAATCAAAGGATAGTCACAGTACAGAGAAAAGCTGCATTGAAAAAAAAAGGATGCACTGTTTAATGCAATTCTCATAATTCACTCACCGAGCAAAACGCTTTTGTTCTCAAGCTCAGTACCTTATTTACATACACACAAGTAGTATTAAATTTATTCCATGTATTACAAGCGAATATCAATACCCCCATTTCTCTCAGAATCACCTGTGTCATCTCTAAGCATCATTTATTATGTTTCTTAACAAGTATATTGGAATCCTCCAAAATTTTCAAGTATAGGTCAGACATATATACCCCATGTAATTTGTCAGGTGCTATATATCAATATATTTAAGCAAATACCTTACTAGTTACGAACTATAAATTGTAATAAGCCTCTTTCCTTTTCAATAGTCTATAATCCTCTATCTGCCCTTCCTAGGTTCCCTGTTTGTGGTACTATTGATGGGATGCATGGAAACACACAAAAAATGCTTTGATAGTGGAATTGTGCATAATTTTCCACAAGCAACAATGCAGCTGATAAACACCCACCCTACTTTCCCCTCTTCCCTTCTTGGAAGAAATGGTCTTATGAAACAGTATTTCAACTTCATTACAATAGCAACAGATGAGGTAGGGGCCATGTAATTTTCTGAAAACTCTGTGAGTGGGGATGTTAAACTATATTGTCGATACAATGAATGACCAATCTGACTGTGTGATTAGAATTATTAGTTCATGTTTTCTGAGAAACGAGCCACCCCTGAAACAAAAATGGAGACTCAGAAAAATAAAATTTCCTCCCTCTAAACACCTTTTCAAGGAACAACTCCAATCGTGAACCAACATAAAATCTTAAACTTTACTGCGAGTCATTCTACATCAAAGAGTAACTAACATGCTGAAATGGGAGTTTTGTTTTGTAACTGTTTTACATAGGTGACAGGTTAGAGGCCACGAGTTTCAGTTGCCAATCATAAAAACATCAAGCTATAAGGTATACAAAATTACATCTCTTTTTTCTAACAATCGGTTCACAAAGCCAAATTTATTTTCTTAACTATACCTATCTAGTTTAATTGCATTCTGAATCATACCGAAGCCAGAAGAGATTACAAACTTAGATTAGACAAGTATATTAAGAGAGCGGATTTCTCTAAAGATGACTTCTCAGTGAGTGAAAGAACTCAACAAATGACATGACAAGGCACAAATGGAGGAACAGGGCCAGCAAGGGGAAAGGGGGAATACAAGGAATCTTAACCCAACAAAAATGGTATTATCTTAGTTATGGTGAGGTGAGGTTAGGACGCACCAAAATTGTGTTTTTTTCGACACTTATAATCCCCTCTAAATATTTACCACAAAAATTGCATTAGTTACAGTTAAGATTCGTTTTATGTACCATTTCGTGGCTATTTCGAGAGACCAGCAACATCGTCATTTCTAGAAATGTGCCGCACTGCTGAATAAACACCCAAATTCACCCTATCAACGTAAGGCTTCAAATATGTAAAAAAAAAAAAAAAAGTGAAAAAAAAAAAAAAAATATATATATATATATATATATATATATATATATATATATATATATATATATATATATATATATATATATATATATATATCAGAAGAATACAGAACCTATCAGAAAAAGAAAACCAGTTTAGCCCACCAAAGGAGACGGGGGGTGTAAATCGAATCTTTACCCAGAAGTGTAAGAGAGCCACTCTTATATTTTTGAGATCAATATATTTCAATGTAATTAACATGAGGTATCAGACGACGAAATGGAAAACCTGGTTAGGTTTGGTAAAGTTTGAATGGTATAAAATTTCAACAATTACTAGATTATTCCCCCTTCACTTATAGAAATAGTCTTGCTGAAAACTGCTATTCCCAATTTTTCTTACAGAAATTGGTAGTCTAATTAAACATCGGATTTATAAATAATATATTAAGGCCATTTACAACACCGCAGTATCAAACAATCTGTCGATCCCAGCACCACAATAATAGTGACAGCATAACATATAATTTAGTTTCTTTACCTTTTATCACTCATATACGATGCATTATACGTAAATCTCCAGCCAGAAAACGCTTCTCTGGTATGAATATTCTCACTATTCACGTATACTCTATACACAGACACTATTCACCATTGAGACACATGTGTTTACGGGAGACTCACCACGATACATCATCTGATCGCGCATGGAACCGTTTCATATACACAGAATAATGCAAGAATATGAACAACGCAAACTAAAATACAATAATACTAGTATTCTAATTACCTCAGATAAATTTAATTTTATTTATAAATCATACTGAATAATCTGAAACTATAAAGCAAAAGCATTTGGTTATAAAATGCTTTAAAATTTAGGTTTTAATATATAGTCACAATAAACGTTTCCATGGCGGCATTATAAATAATTGCTACAGAAAGTATGAAATAATTCCATTATCACCGAAGGAGCTCCACTCTTAACACAGGATATGTCTATAGAGTTTGACAACTCCAATATATATATATATATATATATATATATATATATATATATATATATATATATATATATATATATATATATATATATATATATATATATATATATATATATATATATATATATATATATGAATCATTTTTACCCCGACCGGGACTTAAACCTAGGACTTATAATTACTAAGTCAAGGCGCTACCAACTACACACCACAGAAGGTGTGTAGTTGGAAGCGCCTTGACAGTAATTATAAGTCCTAGGTTCAAGTCCCGGTCGGGGTAAAAAATGATTCATGTTTTCACATATGTAATGTGCTTATTTGGTTTTATATATATATAAATATATATATATATATATATATATATATATATATATATATATATATATATATATATATATATATATATATATATATATATATATATATATATATATATATATAATATATATATATATATATATATATATATATATATATATATATATATATATATATATATATATATATATATATATATATAGTGGCATTCAGTTAGAATGCGTTCATTCCTAAGTATAGCAGATATAAGCTATAAGGTTGGATTCCTTTTAACCTTCTGTGGTGTAGTGGTAGCGCCTTGACTTAGTAATCATAAGTCCTAGGTTCGAGTCCCGGTCGGGGTAAAAAATGATTCATGTTTTCACATATGTAATGTGCTTATTTGATAATTTCATGGCCAGAATGAGATTGGGAATTGAATGAAATGCTAAAATGAAGCCACGAGTGAGGTTGGGGAATCTGTAATATGAACATAGTGGCATTCAGTTAGAATGCGTTCATTCCTAAGTATAGCAGATATAAGCTATAAGGTTGGATTCCTTTTAACCTTCTGTGGTGTAGTGGTAGCGCCTTGACTTAGTAATCATAAGTCCTAGGTTCGAGTCCCGGTCGGGGTAAAAAATGATTCATGTTTTCACATATGTAATGTGCTTATTTGATAATTTCATGGCCAGAATGAGATTGGGAATTGAATTAAATGCTAAAATGAAGCCACGAGTGAGGTTGGGGAATCTGTAATATGAACATAGTGGCATTCAGTTAGAATGCGTTCATTCCTAAGTATAGCAGATATAAGCTATAAGGTTGGATTCCTTTTAACCTTCTGTGGTGTAGTGGTAGCGCCTTGACTTAGTAATCATAAGTCCTTGGTTCGAGTCCCGGTCGGGGTAAAAAATGATTCATGTTTTCACATATGTAATGTGCTTATTTGATAATTTCATGGCCAGAATGAGATTGGGAATTGAATTAAATGCTAAAATGAAGCCACGAGTGAGGTTGGGGAATCTGTAATATGAACATAGTGGCATGCAGTTAGAATGCGTTCATTCCTAAGTATAGCAGATATAAGCTATAAGGTTGGATTCCTTTTAACCTTCTGTGGTGTAGTGGTAGCACCTTGACTTAGTAATCATAAGTCCTTGGTTCGAGTCCCGGTCGGGGTAAAAAATGATTCATGTTTTCACATATGTAATGTGCTTATTTGATAATTTCATGGCCAGAATGAGATTGGGAATTGAATTAAATGCTAAAATGAAGCCACGAGTGAGGTTGGGGAATCTGTAATATGAACATAGTGGCATGCAGTTAGAATGCGTTCATTCCTAAGTATAGCAGATATAAGCTATAAGGTTGGATTCCTTTTAACCTTCTGTGGTGTAGTGGTAGCGCCTTGACTTAGTAATCATAAGTCCTTGGTTCGAGTCCCGGTCGGGGTAAAAAATGATTCATGTTTTCACATATGTAATGTGCTTATTTGATAATTTCATGGCCAGAATGTGATTGGGAATTGAATTAAATGCTAAAATGAAGCCACGAGTGAGGTTGGGGAATCTGTAATATGAACATAGTGGCATTCAGTTAGAATGCGTTCATTCCTAAGTATAGCAGATATAAGCTATAAGGTTGGATTCCTTTTAACCTTCTGTGGTGTAGTGGTAGCGCCTTGACTTAGTAATCATAAGTCCTAGGTTCGAGTCCCGGTCGGGGTAAAAAAAAAATGATTCATATATATATATATATATATATATATATATATATATATATATATATATATATATATATATATATGAGGATTTCCTGTGTGTTATTACCCTTCGATCTTATAACCCCCTAAATTCGGAAATCCTGACACGGCTTCGGTAGAGGCCTACCACGATCTCAAAATTAACTCCTCTACCAATAAAATATAATTAATATTATGTGCATAGACATACATGCAAATATTTTATAAGGGGGTTTATGAACTGCTGATATGTGAATATTCAAATAAACTCTCCTCACCTTAAATTAAAACTTCCTAATCTTTTTTTTATCTACCTTGGCTGTTTCCCCTTAAATTGGGGGGGGGGGGGTTAGCCGACATAAAAAAAAAACAATAAGGGGAATACTTTGCTCTATGGGCAATGACGAGGGAGCTAGCGACCGTTCAGATGGCACAGTGCACTGTGTTGGTGGGCACAGCATCAAAGAATAGCCCCAATGCATTCCCTGCGTGTCGTAAGAGGCGACTGAAAGTGGACGCGGCGAGGGGATTAGGAATCCCCCCTTGTATAAACCTCCTGCGAGACGTCAAAGAAAACTTTCTCATACAGAATATCCCTGTAATAAATTTTCCAACATACATTCTACCTACGAGTGTTCAATTAAATGAGATCATTCTGTCCCTCACGTAGTTATAAATATTGTTAGAAATAAGCTAAATCTGTACTCATCTAGCCATAAAACCCAAATGTCATCAGCAATCACGGGACTCCGAATCAAACTCGAATATCTTCTGATCCACGTATCTCTATCACGTTTTCTAGTTGAGTGTCTCGTAACGCCTCAAGAGAGCAACTGATTACTCCTTACTAAACATATATGCACCATCAATAATCATGGTAAACATGAGTGTCTCGTGTCATCTCACGAGTACAACTAATTACTCATTATTAAATGTATATGCACCGTCAATGATCACGGTAGCGAATGTATTTCATAAATATTAATTACGACTGCTTTCAAGCAATAAAGTCACGTCACAAACATGAGTGTCTCCTAGCATCTCACGAGGACAACTAACTTTTTGTAAGAAGGTCTCACAAAACTCCCCTCATTTGTAGGGGTCCTTGGTACTAGGAC